>VXCM01002773.1:0-65762 GCA_014773175.1 Lucifuga dentata
TCTTCATCCATGTCTGAATCATCCTCTTCTTCCTCCTCTTCTTCCTCCTTATCTTCCTCCTTCTCCACCTTTTCGTCCTTTAGCTCTGGCAGTTTCTCATTTTGTTCTTCCTTCTTCATTCTAAGAGGCATTTCTGCTATCCACTTGGTTAGCCATACCTTCTCCTCTTCATCCATGTCNTTCATTCTAAGAGGCATTTCTGCTATCCACTTGGTTAGCCATACCTTCTCCTCTTCATCCATGTCTAAATCATCCTCTTCTTCCTCCTTATCTTCCTCCTTCTCCTCCACCTTTTCCTTCTTTATCTCTGGCTGTTTCTCATTCTCTTCCTCCTTCTTCATTCTAAGAGGCATCTCTGCTATCCACTTGGTTAACCATACCTTCTCCTCTTCGTCCATGTCTGAATCATCCTTCTCTTCCTCCTGCTTCTCCTCCTCCTTCTCCTTTTTCTCTGGATCATTCTCATTCTCTTCCTCCTCCATTCCAAGAGGCATATCTGCTATCCTCTTGGTTAGCTGCATCTTCTCCTTCCCCTCGCCCATGTTTGAATTATCTCCCTCTTCCTCCTCCTCTTCCTTCTTCTCTTCTTTTACATTCTTCTTTGACTTCTTCTCTTCCTCCTCTTCCAGTTTGAGAACCATTTCTGCCTCTGTCTCCTTCTCTATCTCCTTCCGTATCACCAGCTCCATCTCCTGTTTATGCTCCTCTTCAGCGTCCTTCACCTCCGGCTCCTTCTCCTCTGACTCCTCCTTATTCTTCTTCACACATGCCGGGATGAAGAACCTGAAGAACCTCTTCCACAGCGGTTTCTTCTTCTTTTTTGTGGCCTCATCATTCAACAAAGCCTCCATTTTGAGCTGGCTCTTGTTTTCTTGGAGGACTTCCTGTTCCTCCTTTGGAGCCTGGAGATGGATCTCTTGGACCCTCTCCACCTGCAGCATCGTGATATCGCGATTCTGCTCAAAGAGCCTCCTCATCACCATGTCAACTTCTCTCTGAAGGGCCACATTGTTCTCCATCAGGACCTGGAGCTCTGCTTTAAGGGCCCCATTTTTCTCCTGCTGCAGCTCCTTTGCCTGGTGCTGATTCCATGCATCAAACACCTGCTGACCAAGCAAGGCCTCTGCATTTGGATTCTGGAAGATATATATAAAAAAAAGAAACTGTATGCCACGTTTACATTTACATTACACTGTTTTATTGCACTTTGACCTGATAAATTATATACAATATATACAGTATATATCTCTATCTGTCTCATTGTGTGTTCAGTTGCTAAGGTGTTTGTTGGTCGTTACTAAGGTGTTTCAATTTTTAATACAGATTTCAATCTGTATACACAATTAAAAACAGCAGATTATTTTTTAAAAATTAACTGCAGATTATTAAAAGTGTTAAATTGTTAAAATCCATAATTTGAGGGAAGTTGAGCTTAGAATATGATCTGTTCCTGACTCGCTCACCTGGCAGGTGTGACCATCAGGCTCCGCAGCAGGTTGCTTGGGCGCCGCTGCGGACTGGTCCTCAGTAACCGGAGGACGCTGGTGGTCCTCCGGCCCGTCTTCGAACACAGTCAGCGCGTCAGCCGCCCACACCCGCTGCTTATCATCCTTATCCATAGCTGAGAAAGTGTGAGACATCTCGCTAAGGAAAGAATCGGNCCCGCTGCTTATCATCCTTATCCATAGCTGAGAAAGTGTGAGACATCTCGCTAAGGAAAGAATCGGCTAATTTCACTGCGGTGGTAAGAGTTGCATCCATTTTTCCAAACTCTCCAGTGCAAGTGAACGAATCATGCCAATAAACTTCAAACCGCAGAAAGTCTTATGACATCATCACACAATTTGTTGCAAAAAGTATGACGTCATTTTAGANCCCCCACCCCTACCCCATCTCTCTAATTACGATATGAAACATTAAAGCAATTCCTGGTGAATTATCTCTCCCTCCATAAATTAATTAATTAGCTCACTGTTGCATTTATACTTATATTACTTGTATTTACATTTTTTCCTTTAAACAGTGTTGTTTACTACTACATGTTTTTTTTAAATTTCTGCAGTATTACTTGTGTTGGAAATGTGATAAATCTTCTCAGTCTGTCACAGTCAGCTAGATGATGTAAACTTACTTGGCTCAGTTGAACTGAGCTGCAGATTAAAAGCCAAGTAGCCTTAAACCTTTACTGCTTCTTATTCCGCTGTTTTACTCTGACTGTGAGGTGGGAACGTGTCTATTAAAATCACCACCAGGGGGCGCTGTTGTAATTGGTAGCGGGGCATTACACTCCAACAGGTTAGCACAGAAAATAATCTCCATCCAACACACCCACACACTTAATATAATAGTTTTAAAATTATTTTCTTAATGTTTATCGCGAAAAACGTTTCTCAGAATGTGTATGTATTTTTTTAAAGCTAGTAGGCTAACTGTAGAGTTTTTTTAATGCTGGTTTTACTGCAATGCTAACCGTTTTAAGCTAGCTAAGAGTTTAAATATGTCTTTATTTTGGCTGCTGATATTTTACGTGTTTCATGTGTAAATGAAAGATCAGAACTATCAATAACCAAATTATAAATGGTTCAGAGTTATTTTATGTGTTTGTAGTTTAACTGTGTAAATATAAAACGTGAACATAAAAGGCCTCTTTCTCAAAGTAAATCACATGTATTTGGAGAGCGAGAGAGAGTTTTAACCTCATTTTTTCTTCTTGTGGGACAGAAATAGAGACCAAGAATCTTCAAACACATCTACTGATGCTTAACGTACTGTATTTCCATGTGTGGGTCTGTGTGTGTGTGTGTGTGTGTGTGTGTGTCAGGGCTGTTCANCTGTATTTCCATGTGTGGGTCTGTGTGTGTGTGTGTGTGTGTGTGTGTGTCAGGGCTGTTCATGAGATTAAGCTGATCTACCATCTCATCTTTCCAATATTCACATGAACCGATGAGAAACAGTAAATCAAGTCCTATATCAGACTCTCTGCATTAATTTTTTTATTTCCACCTGAACAGAATAACTAGTTTGTGTAAGAAAAGAATCCTATAGAGGATAAGAAGGAAGTAACAAGATAGTGGTGTCTCTGCCTTGTTCTTTTTTGGTATTGGCAGTTGTAGGGTGTTATTTTGTTTTCATCCTGTAATTAAGTGTGTTTACAGCACATAAGGAGCACAACAGACTCATTAATTCAATGTTTTTGCCATTTATTTTTAGTTCATGTCCATATAACCTGACACCAGCCTGACCCTGCATCAGTTCTCGCTGCTGAGTTCATGAAGGGATTAGAGCAGGTATGGCACTTTCCACTCTTATGGATACACTTTCCACACACACAAATGCATGCGTACAAGCGACAGCATGCATTGTTTTTCTTTGAGTGTGTCAGATGCAAGCAAACTAAAGTTAAATTAGATTATGGGTATACCTGCATGCTGAAAACATTTCTTTCTTTGGTTCAGGAATTTTTCAGAGTTAAGGGGGCTGAGAAACTGACATTTAATCTGTGTATGTTCAAAATGTTGGAAAGGAACATGTACAATTAAACTTAATTAAAAGTTAAGATCATATTACTGTATGTCCAAGGGCTGAAAGACCATAGCTGACATTTTTAATTGTAGAATTTTTGTTCACTTATTGGTGAAATGGGACTTCATTGTGCTTTAATTTAGCTCTGCAGTTTAAGATTTTAGTGATGTAAAGTGCAACATTTGAATAGTTTTTATTTATAAATCTACAATATTGTATGCAGACATTAATAAGGAATGCAAAGATCAATTACAGCAATTACAAACGAGATCTTTTAAAGGGGGACTCCACCAATTTTACATTTTAACTTCAGTTTATTGGTTATATGGAGCACTACTCAGCAAAAAATGTTGTAAATGCTTTTGTGGCTGTAGGGGACAATTTCAAATTGCAAAATTGCAAATTCAGGGAAACTCACCATTTATAAGGTACCTGTTGGTTCTGACGACTATAAGTTTGAAAACTGAAGTCATTGCTTGAGTTTTCAGTCTTTCAGCAGGAAATCATTGTAAAAACTTGTGGCGTGCTTTGGGAAATTGCTGGCGGTGAAATAAAGTTTGTGTTTTGTAGTGTTGTCGTCGTTGCCACTGCCGAGTCGAGAGTTGCGTGTCTGAACAGCTGCGGTGTGCATTTAGGAATCAGGGAACTCTTCCAAGACACATCAACATATGCAGGACCAGGATTAGGATGACCGACACTAATATCTCCCATCTCTGTCTCTCAATTAGTCTTTTACTATCACTCTTTCATCTATTTCCCACCCACCCTCTTTCTTTTAACTCTGTTGCCTCTCTCTAATCCAGCCTCTTCCTCTTTCACTCTCTCTCCCTCTCTGTCATGTCACTATGTCTCTCTTGAGTGATCATTCCCATCTCGCAATTGGCTAAACCCTTTTATTTCTTGGTTCTCTTCTGTCCTGGGTATTCTCTGACCCAGGCTATGTCCAGAATAGTTTTTGGATGGGACTTATCATACTTACGGGTGATGACTTTTAACATGAACCCTGGGCTAAAACTTGGGTAAAACTTGGCACAAAAGTTCTTTGTAAATAGAAAACAGTGAAAGAGTCTCAAGATGTTTACGAGTAGTAAACATCAAATAGCTATATTTAGAAAGGAACACATAATTCAACCAACAACAGATCATATTTACAATTTCACAAGAAAATTGTGAGTTAGAAAACATACCGGTAAACAATTCAGACAAAAAAAATCAAGAAGCAAATATGTTTTTTCAAATATGCACAAATGCATTTAGAAAACATAGATTCTCAAAGATCCTTAACTTATAAAGCCGTCATAGAAGTGCAAATCTCCATTACATTTGCTTTTCATAAATCAGACTTCAGTTCGTTTTTTCCCAACGTTTTTTCACGTTGCGCTTTCGTCGCTGTTGGTCACGCCATCGTTGTTACTCAAATCGCTAACTTCCCTGGAAACAAATGGACCTCTTGTCGTTCCTCTTGTATTATCGAAGATGATGTGGGAGTTCCACCTGGAAATGACAAAGATGTCAGTTTGTCTTTTCACTTTGTGCTTTTTTACTTCCTGAAGTTTCTTTGAGTCAAACTGTTTGCAATCTGTTGAACTGTGCTCCGCAGACACACAGTCTAGTTGATATAGTCCATGTAATCCATCAGTGTAATCATTTACATTAGTCTTATTCACAGTATTGTTTTAATGCCATAACTGCATTCTTAAGGATTGCCTTAAAGGACCATACCATCCATTTTGCATGTTTGAGCCTAATATATTCAGTTTTCATACATGTTACATTACTGACAATCATTTCCCAAAGCATACTACTGGAACGGTGAATTAAAAAAATTTTCCAGACCACCACTGGTTAATCAACTAATCAACTTATTGGTACTTGAAGTTCTTGGGATAGGTGATAGGATGGGATAGATCATCAAGAACAACACGTGTATTCAGGGTTTTTTTCAGAGTTTCATAATTTTAGCATTTAAACGCAATAAAAAGCACAGAGTGAACGTGTGTCTCTACCAGGGAATATAGTCCCAAAGGAAGACCTACGTGTGTTTATCGAAAAATTTAAACAACCGTGACTTCATAATGCTGCGTAAGTATTAGCAGGCGAAACATCGATTTTTTTAGGTGGTGTGTAGCTTGAATATTTGATTTTGAAAGATTAAGAGATTTCGCAATATATCAGGAAAGCTGAAATATGGTTTTATCCTTTGGGAAATGGTTGTCAGTAACGTAACATGTATGAAAATTTAAATATTAGGCTCAAGCATGCAAAATGGGTGGTATGTCCTTTAAATCTGTGTATGATCTCCTCAGCAGTGTCAACAAAAAGTGTTGTTATGTTGTTGGTGTGTGTGTGTGTGTGTTGCTGTGGTAACGTGTCATTTCTGCCTTTATCAAAGCTCCAGTCAACAGGTTCTATAAATACCCACACTAAGTGGCAGGAATTTCACAGCTAGCAGGTCACGTCTGAGGTCATTGCTGATTTTTCCATTGTAACAATATAACACGCTCTGCTAAAGTATTAGCAAAGGTGATGCTACTGTCTCTCCTACCAGAGATTAAAAATGGTCTTCACACTGACATTGAAAACGGATTTAAGGAAAGCCTAAAAAAGGAAAAGTGAAAGTCAGTTCTCAAACTAGCAGAACCAAGAATAAGGTCTTTCCTCTTGTCTAATCTTTTGCCCTATTTTACTCTTCCCTCAAACACACCGCTCACATTGGTTGACGCTCACATTGTATCTTTTCTGTCTGTTGACTTTTCCGTATCTGTCTCTCCTTCAGTGAAAGCATTGTGATCATACCACAGCGCTGGGTGGTAGTCATCAGCCTCGTGCCTGCTTTTCCCCGCTGAAGAGGCAGAACATACCGTGTCAGCCACAGCCATGACTCAGACGCTATTAGCTCTGTGTCATTGTCACTAAATTAAGCTCCCCTCTTGTTTAGTTTGCGTGTTGATATCCATGTAGAAGGACTCTGCAGTTTTTGATGTTTGTTCACTCTATGTGATGCATATTTTCGTCATCATAACATTGATTTCATATTGACTAAACTGACACTGGATCATTGATTATTTGCTGTTCATATTATTCTGTAATATTTCCTTGGATTTGATCTTTTTGATTTACCTGTGTCTACACCTGCAGCTCCTATTGCACACCCGGACTCTCTTTGAATAGTCTGTCCTGAGACTTCTTCCATTTTCCTTGTACATAAGGTTTTTAGGGAGTTTTTCCTTGTAGTCTTAGAGAGCTTGGGCTGGGCCGGGAACCGCTAATATATGGGTCTGTAAAACCCTTTAGACATTGTATGTGATACTGGGCTGTACAAATAAACTGGACTTGACTTGACTTTGTGAAGGGTCGGCATCGGATAAATAGTGTCGCTGTCAACTCTTCTTCGATTTGGTAAAGTTTATCAAACGTTATCATGTGAAGGTTCACGTTGTTCCTCCCACTCACCTGTCTCAGGTTGCGGATGCTGCTACTGCGGATGGCCTCCATTAACTGATCATGGGCTGACCTCATTGGCGTGGAGGGCCTGCTGCTGTCCTCCCCCCTCCTTTCCACCGACAAAGGCCTCAGTGCGTTCTTCAGCTCCTTCAGGATGCTGCTCGTCTCCTCTTTCTCCCACTCTTTCCCTCTTGCCTTCTTGCCTTTCTTCCCCTTCGTCTTTGCCACCTTCTTGCTGCCCCCCTCGTGTGCCCGGATCACCTCAGCGATCATCCTGGTTGGTTTCTTCTTCTCCTTCAGCCGGGAAGGAAGTGGCGGAGCCGGCGGAGGAGGTGGCGGGGGAGGAGGAGGAGGAGGAGGAGGTGGGGCAGGAGGAGTCTGTTTTTTAGTTGGGTTGTTTCGGGGAAGTTTTGGTGAGGCTCTGGGTGAGCTGTGAGGTGATGAACTCGATGTTTCCTTCTGAAAAGAGAGAGACAGTCAGTTTGCCACTTCTTCTCAATTCTCAGTTCCTAATAGATATTTATGATCCTACTGTATGTCAGTTCTTTTATAACACATAGGTCATTTTATTATATACCAGTGCAGCGGTTCGGAGGTTAACAGCTGCTTCTGGTGCTCCCCGTTGACCCTGCTGCTGCTGCTGCCTCTGTTCCTGCAGCCGTTTCTGTCTCTGGCGGTCTTGATTTCGGGTGAGGATCCCAGTCATGCTCATCCTGGGACCAGGGAGGTTGAACTGGTAGCCCAGTTTGATCAAGGTGTAGTTTTCTCTCAGAATCTTCACCATCTCCATCTCTACCTGCAAGGGACAGATAGAGGAAAGTGAACCAAGATGGGTTTTTTTTTTTTTTTTTTTTTTTTTTTTTTTTTTTGCTCTGAGAAAATGTCACATGATTGATGTGTTTGATTGGTTAAAGAAAGAAAATAGTAAAACAGTTAGGGATGCTCACCTGTCCCCCGCACATGTGCCTCTGGTTGTGGAAGCGAAGCTCAGTCAGGGTGTTGTTTCCTGGAAGTGCCTGAACCAGTGCCAGCACGCCCTTTCCACTCACATAGTTGGACTCTATATTGAGACTGGTGATGGATGAGTTCTCTTTTAGCATCTTAGCTATCGCCAGCGCCACAGGGTCGTCTGCTCGGGTGTTAGCCAGGCTGAAGACCCGCACGTGTGTGTTTGACCTCAGTGCTTCAGCAAATCGGATAAGAGTTTCCTGAGAAGAAAGTTATGCTAATGTTTATACATTTCCTGTACACGCAAAAACTTTTCAGCACGGCAAGTGTTGCTGAGAGACTCTTCAGCAGGGTCAGTGTTTGACAAGTTGAAAAAGGGGCTTAAACTCAAGTCTAAAACTCAAGTTATTGTTTAATTATTGTGTTGCATACTGTAGTTGTGTAGTTAAGTAACTACTGTGTGATTTTTGCACATTAAAGCAATGCAAAAGTTTCAAAATAGACCTCTAAATGGAAATAATAGCTCAGAAATCTGCATAATCTATCCCCTTTAAGGAAATACATTAAAATATCGACAGACTTTTTAAAGGGATAGTTACACTGACTTTTTTCCCACTTACACACTGTTAAAATAACTCAGTAATGGTTCTTTTTGTCTTTGGAAGTTATTGGATGCCTCGTTTAATCTAGCTTGAGGGCTACAGAATCGGTAGCAGTCCCAATCAAAGAGAAATAAACCATTAAACTTGTCCAAAATGGTTTCTAGTTTAAATAGATGACCTGTAAATTAGATACTTGTAAAGTAGTGAGATTTATATCAAATATCTGTACATTAGTCCACAGTCATGATGGCAAAAGGAGTATCTTCAAACAATTAGAGCATTATGCATGTAGTTAAAAATGTTAAGAGAAATTAAACACTAGGTGAAGAAATAATAAAACAGCATAAAAGACATTTTGAAACGGCAGTTTGTCTCACTGTGAATTAGCAGGAAAAAACACTTCCCTAAAAAAACAGCAACAAATATTTGAGTGGCTCAGGAATTTTCCATAACATTCATACCTGTGAGATGTCATCAATGTTGTTGAGGTTAACTTCTGTAAGCTCAGGGTCGTTGCTAAGAACTTGTTCCAGAGCTTCGTCAACAACGATTGGGTTTCCGGTGGTGTTGGGGTCAGCGGGTGGAGGGGGAGGAGTCAACCTCATAGGCTCTACCCTCTGAGGCTTTAGCAGCTTTGGGGTGTCGACACGCTGTGTCAGTAGACCAGAATCCTTTGAGGGTTCAGGCTTTGTTATAGCAACATCCTCATCTTCCTCTTCCTCCTCTTCTGTTATTGGTTCTTCTTCTTCCTCCTCCTCTTCTTCTTCTTCTTCCTCTTCTTCTTCTTCTTCGTCATCTTCTTCTTCTGCTTCTTCTTTTTCTTCTTCCTTTTCCTTTTCTTTTGCATGTGCTTTTTGTTCTTTCTCATTTTCTTTATCTTTTTCATCCTCTGCTTCGCTGTTTCTTTCTGTCACACACTCCTCGTCCTTCTCATCACCCTGTGTTTAGATAAAATTGTTCAAAAGTTTTTGAAAAAATATTAGAAATATATATATATAGAAAGTTAAAATAGGGCAGGTATAGAGGTGATTTTCTTTAATGTTAACACTTGAAAATTTATCACTTTTGTAAACTGAAGTAATCTGTCCTGAGTTTCACCTGATATGAATTCAAACAACCTAGCTTTGCCTTGGGCACATTTTACAAATGCCAAGCAAATCTAATTCAATATATCACTGACCGGTTTGGGGTTGCCTCCATCCATCTCCTCTTCCAACAATTTACGTGTCTCATTTTCCCAGTATTTCATGAGGTTCTCTCTGCTGAATGTGCCCGTTGGGGTTTTGTCTGTCTGATCTTTCTGCCTAAGTCCTATGGGCACATTGGCATCAGGCTCGATGTCGACCAACTCCTTCTCCAACTCAGCCAACTCCTCAGGACTGAGTGAAGCCAAAAGTTCATCCTCATCAACATCTTCATACTTACTCAGCTCTCGGCGGTACCCGAAACAACTCATGGCCTAAGTTTGATAAGCGCAGTTCAGTTCAAACTACCACAGAAAGAGCAGTTCTTGAGTTCCACATAAATTGTAGTGGACCCCGTCAGGAAGAAGCAGAGTGGGGACAGAGATTCCAACAAAGGACAAAATGAAAGACAGTATCCACCTCAAAGTTGTTGGAAATCTGAGGACGCGAGCTGTTGAAGAGTCAGAGTCCTGTCAAGGTGTTTCTTTGCTTTGGGTAGGTGTCTGGATGGTCTGGTTAGGTCCAATCAAAAGGTGCTTCTGATGAAAGCCCAATCCAGTCTGAGCCAGATCTATCCTGGCTGGCCGTATTGCTGTGTGGGAGAGTGTGTGCGTGCGTGTCTCCCCTCCTCTCTAATCTCCCCAGCTGCTGTTTAGGCCTTAAGAGAGGGATCAGAGGGGAACGTAACAAAGTGTGGGCCCCATGATGCAGTGTCTTTTTTGGGAGCCACCGCTCTGAGGCAGAGCCACAAAAAGCATGTGAGCTCAGAGGCTGCAGCAGTCTGTCAGCACAGCCTGAGTGGCTTTGTCCACGGCCAAAACAAGACCAACCCAACCCAACAGATACACAGAATCAGAAAGATAAACACAGATAATGCGTCTTCCAGTGAGCAGCAGTGTCCCATACCCATAATGTCACAGGTTCAATCCCTGCTAAAGCAAGTATGCCCATGAACAAAAGATGTTTCTTATCAAATATCCTCAAGGGATTCAAGGGAAGAACACCATTGCACGCAAGTTTGTTAGATAGCAATCCATCCGAGTGTTTTTATATTTTAATACTTTTACCTTACATGACCGTGCAGAGGGATTACAAAGTGCACAGTGATGCTGGGCATTTCATAATTTTGAGAAGGTGTCACGAAGCACAGGAAAACAAGTGTATAATGAAGTTGCACGGATAACACACACACACACATACCACTTCTGTCCTATCTTTATACTTGTACATGAAGTTATTTAGGCTACTTGTCATGCACACAGGCTCTTTCACACTCATTTGCATATTATGTCTTACACAACTTCCCACACACAGACCCACAAAAAACTCTCAATGTTATCATTGCAAATCTTCCAGTTTGGCATTAAGTACATAATGAAAGAAAAAGAACTACATTTAGAGATTTAAAACAGTTTATGTGTTGTTTGTTCTTATCTGCTCTCGAGTGAATTATGGTTACGGTATTTTTTTCAGGCCTGGTATAAATTATTAACTCACGTACATGAACAAAAAACATTTTCAGTTTTGTCTACGTGTCAAAGTTGAGAGTAGGATCCTGTATTCGGATCATTGCATTTGGATTCAAAATAGCTCAAGAAAACAATGATTTAATATATCTTTATTTATTACAAAATAACAAAATCATTGATTAAGTGCAAGTGTTACACAACAGCTTTACAGTATTGCTCTTCTCATGGAATCCCCTTATTTAACGATTGACATGGCACAATCTGAAACCAGGTTTAAGTGAGAATAATGCTAATTAAATTTGGGCCGTATACTAATTATACATGCATTATTGAGGGCCATATTAGATTTTTAACTTTTGGTTGTTATTCCAATTAAGACAATAAGTAAGATGTTTTAATAGATACAAATGGACCAGTAGCAATACAGGAACTCAGTTCTACTTCCCTGGATTTCATAGCTGATCTGCACAATTTTAATTTAACAAAAGTAAAACAATGAAAATAATGTTCATGCTTAAAAAAGAGAGAAAAAAAACGATATCTACAGAAAAAAAAATTTCCAACTTTTTGAGCCTAAAAGCAAGAATTTTTCCTATATTGCCTATTGTCTATATTGTTCCTCTTTTTAAAAGAGTGACTAGTGATGCTTTTCCTCATGCTTCAGTCACGCATGTGTAAATAAAACATATTTCACGCAGAGGAGAGGTCGCTGTACAGGTCGTACTCTCTGTAGGTCAGGTAGGCCTTCAGTCTTGGAGGAAAGGGGACAGCAGCCATGGCTTTAGGGTTATTCAGCATCCTGGATGTCATGTGATCTCTGATTACCAATCGGCATAAGTGCTGCAAAGACCGTGGCTTATCTGGGGACGCAAACAGAATGATGATGTTCATTTTAATCATCAGATTGTAAATTTCTTGGAGCATCCAAAGCAATGGATTTGTAGTTTTACTCAGTATGGCGCAGATCTCAGCCCACTCTGGTCTCTTCTCCAGGATGCGTCTGAGGTTGGGACAGAGGCTCACATGGCTGACATAGTCCAGGAGCATCAGGACCACGCTGCCAACCAGATTCACCAACCAAGACACCGACATAAACTCACAGAACTGTAAGCAACACATACAAAAGCCAAGAAAGTGATTTAATGCTCTTATCTTTATCTTTATTCTGGCTTACTACCATAACCATGAGGTCTACAGTAAGTACATACTGAGATGACGCCAGGTTGCCTGTAAATTTGGTAGGCTTGGTTATGGAGGTCAGCCCAAGTACTATCTCTTTCGCTGCTGTTACCATGGTGACACTGGAAACACCTGACAGAGGTAGAGCTGTATAGTTTTTCAAAGCACAAGAACAAGTAATACAAGTAGAGTACAACTGAACTGTTCCTCGACTTTACTTTGCTTGGGGTTTTTACTTTCTGTAGCCACGTACTTGTCAGCTTGATATCCACTGTTGAGCAGCAGCCGCAACATAATGCGATCCTTCAGGCTGTACTGCAGAGCTGTGGGAAACACTGTGTCACTGATCACCCTGAAGTAACAGTTCACCTCCGCTCCATAGGACAGCAACAGGTGCACCAACTCATACCTGGATATGGCCAAACAGGATAGAAATTTCTGTCTGATTAAAATTTGCCCTTTAAACTTCACATATGTAGAAAACTTTCTTCTCTCTCACATAATATTACATTTCATTTCAGGCAGGACACACGCTCACTGTACCACAAAAATATCTCATACATACATACCTCTCAGCTCGTATGGCGACCAAGATGCATCGTAATGGGTCCAGGTCTGTTCTTGCTCCAGCTGCCAGCAACATCTCAGCACAGGTCAGGTCACCGTTGCACACAGCAAAGTACAGAGGAGTCTTCCTGAGGTCCCCATAGTTCTCTGGAACAAAATTTTATTTCAGTTACATGTTTAAAAAGAAAGATAGTATGATTGTTATTTAATTAGAACTCTAAGAAAGTAACAATATTGAGGTTAGACTATATGAATTGCATGAATTTATTATAACTGACAATCATTTTTGAAAGCATATCATAAGATTTTCAATTAATTTTCAGAGGCATTTTCCATTTTTTTACACTACGACACAAAAAATAAAGCTTGCATAAAACTTAGTAAACCAGTGGTTCTCAAACGATGGTATGTGTACCACTGGTGGTACACCTGATGACCAGAAAATTCTGCAGCGAATCACAGTTGCAAGAGGCACTGTTTTTCCTCTGTGGTGTGTTCAGGGACACTGTGTAATTAAGTTCACCTGTGTATTGTGCTTGATGTACCATAATATCATCCTCATATGTGCATGTGTACACGCATTCATTCAGCTGCATCTCTGCCTGAGGGTATGTGCATGCTACATATGTGTACAGATTAAATCATGTGTAGTATAAAGACAAAGGTAAGATAGGAATTATGTTAAGGTTATGAGTTTGATACGATGGTGTGCGTGTTCGTGTGCATGTGCGTGCAGATGTAGCGTACCAGAGATGTGTGTTCCCAGCAGGGCGTTGACATTGAATTCTTTCTGGATAAGCAGCTCCAGACAAGCAGCTTGTCCCCCATCAGCTGCTGAGTGGACAGGACTCTGACCCGAGAGACGGATCGCTCTCTTTGTGGTGAGGGGGATCAGAGTCCTCAGGGCTCTACAGAGAGAGAGAGGGAGAGACAGAGAGCGAGAGTGAAAGAGAAACAGGAAGAGAGTGAGAGACAGAAACTGAAAAACAAATGTCAGAAGATGAAAACAAGGCAGACAGAGATGATTTTTTGATGTGGTTTGTTTCAGTATTAATCAGTGAAGGAACTGACATGTGGTAGAGATATAAACAGATGGTTCTTTCTTTCTTTCTTTCTTTCTTGTGAATTAATTGACAAGTTCAGATCTACAACAAAGATGAATTGTTTAACAGTCAGTTTGATCAACTGTGACTGATAGACGTACATGTTCCATGATAAATCCAAACAAGTGTGATGAATGATAAATATATAAATAAGCTATATAAAATATAGCTTATTAAAGTCTAGCTTATCATGTCTATCAAATGCACACACAGAAACAAATGTGTTTTAAATAGTTTTGCCTGATTAGACTCCCTTGACTGGTTTATTGCACCTGTTAGGATGGGATAACTCGTAGATTTATCATTAAGAGGATTAGCACTACCTGTTTATAATGTTCATTTTGAATTTGTGCATTAAAAACCTGGAAAATTTGCTTAGATGTCAACATATTCTCAGGACATGATGTCAGCTCACAGGTAATGCCCCTCATAGGCAGCTCTGTGTATGGGCAACTGGAAGGCGTTGCTGGCTACATTAGGGTTGGCTCCATGTTGAAGAAGCAGCTTGATACTGTCCAAGTTTCCTGATCCTGCAGCATCGTACAGGACTGTATCTCCATTGCTGGCCTGTGCATTCACATCACCACCTAGTGGAGCACAGGGGAAGTACAACACTAGGTCACACTGTCACAGTACAACACTGTCACAGAGAAAAATGATTTGATGTAACTTATCATTAAAAACACAAAGGTAACAATATATGTGAGTGCTGAGAAGCATTTTACCATGTTGTATGAGTATATCCAAAGCTTCAGTGTTGCCATATTCAGCAGCAATTCCCAGAGGTGTCACCCCATGACCGTCTCTAGCTGTCACTTTAGCTCCATGTCGCAGCAGCAGCATCAGAATGGCTGGACAACCCACCTAGTGTAAGAGGAAGGAGGGAAATTAAGATATTAGGGTTAAGGTTAGGGTTAGGGTTATGCTTTATAGATTATTGATAGTGTGCTGTTCACCTTTGCAGCTTCATGGGTGGCTGTCCACTTGGTGAGACACACCTGTTCTACAAAGGCCCCTCCCATGATGAGAGTGAAAACCATGTCGTAAGATCTCTGTCTCACCGCTACAAAATAGAAAAGCACAAAATAACATGATACCTCACTATCATAAAATATGAAGGTTTATTAGCTGTTGCTGTTAAATTTATTGAGGCCGTTAATGTTTTTAAAAAAATCACAAGAAAATAACTGCCAGGCTGCTCAAGTGAGGGATCTCCTTGGTTGGTGTTTCACAATTTTGCTTGCTTTGTGTTAATCAGCGAGTTCTTAAAATTATCTTTTTGGATCTCTTTTTGGATCCTTCCCCTTTGGACACTTGTTTGTCCTAATACCTTCTGGAAAAACACCTCAGACCATCTAGACGAAAAACAGTTTGATAAAAAACTATAATTACAAGGCTTGATAGCTTATTGCTGGTTACACTAACACACTGTGTGTGCATGTCTCACAGAGGTGTGTGTTACCGATCAGCAGCGGAGACTCGTTCCTGCTGTTGGTGTTGTGTGGTGAAGCTCCATGCTGCAGCAGCATCATCACATTGTCGAGCAGAGCAGCCTCTGCTGCCAGAGTCAGAGCCGTGTCTCCATCCTCAGTCTGCTGCTCCAGGGTCACATCTGCAGAGGTCAGTACTGCCACACACACACATACACTGTTAAGAGTGTGTTAAAGTTGAAAATGTATTGCTGTTTTGCTTATGTCCACCTATATGCAGGCGCTTATTCAGGCACTGTTGAATGGCTGTTACATTTGTCTCAATTCTCTCTTTAATTAGTCATTTCCTTCTTTATCTCTCTGTAGAACAGACACCCTCACGAACCAGCATTTTTCTCATTAGCATTATCGTTTAGATATTTGGCTTCAGCATCCTCTTTTTCACCAATAAATCCAATTTAAGATGTTAAATCCCACTTCATTGAGCTTCCACCCAGCCTGTGATGTTGCTGTTCTCTCACCCTGCAGCACCACCTGCAGGACGTCTGTGCGTGGCTGCACAGCTGCTGCGTGCAGAGGCAGACTGCCTCCACTGTCCGTCTCTGTGAACGCAGACACACACGCCGACAGCTGCTGCAGAGCACGCACATCACCTAGAGAGATCCAACCAACACACATACATACAGAGGGATGTACAAGGAAACACAAACACATATTTAAAAGATACTTATTGTTGTCAATGACTGAATTCATTGCTTTTTTCACTAAAAAATAAGTTAAATTGATACCTTTCTCTATGGCTTTCATTATCTTCAAAAAGTCTTCACTGTTTGGTTCCTTCCTAATGGATTTTGGGGTGAATAAAAAATTTACTTGTACTTTTCTAAGGTTAAAAACAGTGCGATAGAGCTTTATAACAGTGTTGCAGTTGATCATTTAAACATGATAATCTAAAATGTGAACATCTTTGACTGTAAAAATGTTTTATATCCCATCATTAAAGAGCAACTATTGAGGTAAAGATTCTATATTGTTATTTATAAGATAGTTTTACAGTTTCAGCTGAGTATGAAGATGGCAAATTACTCCAAAAATGTTGATATTTCCTCTTTCATACCTTTTTGTTTGTATCGAACATGGCAGCTTGTAGGAATCCTGAATGCTCTGTCGAATGGCATACTCAATAAGTTCCTCATTAATCTGTTCTTGTTCATAATCATCCATTTCTATTCAAAGAGACAAAATGGCAGACATGTATTTATATGATTCATCCTCCACTGAGCTTCTTACACCTGAATGATTTGTTGTAATAAAATAGAGTTATTCTCAAATTTAAGTTAAGTGACATGCTCAATATGATCACATCTGTTTATAGTTCATGCTTCTCTGTCGCTTCAGACATGCAGTGTTTTTCACTAAAGGTCACTGGCATGATATTGCCACATTCATGCTTGAATTGCATGTCACCCCTTAATATATTATTATAAATCCGTAATATCTGAAATGAGATTCTAAAATAAGTGATACAGTGGTATTTTATGTTAGGCATGTCAATATCATCCATTCTGCTCTCACCTGTTTGTGTGTCCTTGGCCGCTCCAGTTTGCAGCTCTTGTGTTTTTGTTTTGCAGGGTCCGGAGCTGTCTGGGTTATATTTAGCTGTGACCGGCTTAAAACAGCCTGACTCAGCTCAGAGTATGTCTGTCATGTTTTCACTTCCAACTCCACTCAAAGTACATAACACTCCTTTCAAATTCCATCTTTACCATTTTGTTAAGTAACACAGTCCCGTTGAGCGACTGCAGTATATTTTCCATCTCTCCTGCACCTGATTAGCTAAATCAGGTGTGTTTAGTCAGTTGGGATCTGGGAGGCACCAATGTTGATCAAGTGAACACACCTGATTATGTGCTGCATTATATACAGTAGGAAGAAAAATATTTACTTGAATTTCCACATTAATTACTCAATTGTGATCTTAACCAAAGTCACAATAATAGACAAACACAATCTGCTTAAAGTAAGGATAGTAATAATAACCACCATTTAAACGTTCATAATCTGGCTTGGAAAAAGTAAGTGAACCCTGAGCAAATGACTTCTTCAAAAGCTATTTGGAGTCAGATGAGATTGAGACTGGAGGTGTGGGTTGTAGAGGTTCCCTTCTCTCTGTCTCAAGATAGATCTGTTCAAAACAAGTTATAGGGAACCTTAGGAGAAGAACTGTAGACGTGAAGCAGGAAAAGGCTATAAAAGCATCTCTAATGTCCTGGGTGTTTGTCAGTCCACTGCTTTTTACAAATGTAGGAGAAGTAGCACTGCTGTTATTCTCAATAAGCAATGCTGGAGCTGCTTTGCTGCTTCAGAGCCTGGACAGCTTACAGTCCAAAAGGAACAACAAATTCAAAATTGTATCAAGAAATTTTACAGGAGAATGTTTGAGTACTGGCCCATCATCTAAAACTTAATATAAGTTGGATGGTGCAAGAAAACAAATCAACAACAGAATGGTTTAAAAAGGAAAAAATGTTTGGGAATGGCCAAGTCAGAGTCCAGTCCTTAACCCAACTGAAATCTGACCTGAAGATGACTGTTCATCCAAGAAATCCCATAAATATTGATAAACTGAACCAGTTTTGTTTGGAGGAATGCTCTAAAATTTCTTCTTACCATTGTGCAAATTCGATGAAGAGATACAAGAAACAACTGGTATAGCTTATTTCTGCCAAATGGGGTTCTAGCAATATTTATATTAAACCAAGCTTCACATACTTTTACCAGCCTGGACTGTTAATGATTAAGTGATATATTCGATAAGCACAATTAGAAGTACATTTGTTGGTTTTTCATTAGTTTAGAGTGTGTTTGCATATTATTGTGTTTTATGAGAGATTAAGCAACATTTGATAGGTGATTAATATCAAAATCCCACTAATTTCAAAATGTTCACTAACTTAAAAAAATATAACCTTGACATATTCTAAGCTAAATATTCCGTCGAGGAAACAAGCTCCCACTTTCTCCTGATGAAGAAATCAATGTGTGGGAGTTTATGGAAATGTCTCAGACGGCATCAGTGTGTGTGTGACAGTGAGTCAGCCTGTAGGAGGCCTCTCCTCCACATCAAAGACTTCACCAATCTGTCTGGAGTGAAGCAGAGCCGCCAGACCATCCTCAAGTTACACTACACACTTGGACACACACAAACACACACTATGCTCTGTGTTTGACCTGAAACACTGAATTTCATGCACTGGATTTGAGCAACCTTGGATTCTTGCTCCATATGAGGAAGAAAGTAAGTAGAAGATCTTTCATTTTTGTCTTTCTTACACAATTAGTCTAATTGTCTGCTGTGAAATTAGTAACTAATTTTAAATATTTCTCATATTCATGTTCTATTTGACAAATATACAGCTAGCAGTTGCCTGTTTTTCATACATACCTATGGTAGTACATTACTATTGCATGTACGCTTTCATTTGATTTAATGGAACCATATTAATGTCTGATTTCAGATAAATAACAAAGGATCTCAGTGTTTTTCCTTTTTTTTTTTTTTTTTTTTACATGTCAGGCGGAATTTATTTGATTTCTGTAATCTGTGATTCATTCATCAGTGGTGGAAAAATTCTTTATTTGTGTAAAATGCAAATGTTACAACTGAATGATGCACCACTGATAAAGTCTTGTCTTTATTATTTTATTTTACTTGAGAAAAATGGTATTTACAGTACAACAGAAAGAAAGAAGTATTTAATGTTGTAAGTCATCTAAGTACTGCATATACAGCTGATTTTGTACCATGTAAAGGGGGGGAGTAATGTAAAAGGACACATGGACTCAGTTTACATCACTCGATATATTGAACAGGGAAGGGGTAATCACGTGTTTCCCTGTGAACAGCATTTTAATTTTTTTTTTTTTTTATATTTATTTTAAATAAACACTGGCATCTTAAAATTCCAATAATTCAGCATATCATATCATTTGGTTGCTTCTTGTATGTTTTTTATTTACAATCTTACTCTTTGAAGTAACATCAGATAAATGCAGCAGCATAAAAGTGTTATGTTTCTCTTTGAAATCTAGTGGCATATAATTCCATTTTGTCACAAAATAGAAATAATCAAGGAAAAAAGTATTGCCTAAAAGCTGAATTTAACTTCAGTACTTAAGTATATTAAAGCTGCTGATGTAGTTTTTCATTATAATATAAGTAAAATCTGACAACTCTCCCAATCAGTTTGTCTTTTGGGGAAAAAAATCTGAAGGAGAAATCCAGTTTTATTCCAAACTGAAATATTCACAATTTGGGAAATGTGACACAACAACAAGTCTGAGATATTGATTCATTAAAAAAATGGTAAACAAATTGCAGGGCTTTTAAAATAATATAACCTGGGCCAAAATGAGAAGTGTTTAAGGAATATAAAACAAACTAAGCTAAACTATTTGTTGGCAATAACCTACCAATTAGTGACGTAATGAGTGTATGATTTTGCAGCTTTGAGACGGAGTGTTTGTCAAGAAAAATTAGTCTTATGTAAAACAGACAGATGTGGGTGTGACCTTACTGCTCAGCTCTCAGATGGAAAAGTGAAACAATGAATATAAAGTAGTGCTCAATAAAAGGCTTTATGCTCAGTGAAAACCCCCTTTAATCAATAATTGGAAAATCCTTTAATATATGAGTCATGACTGACTCTAAACTGAGCTTTTCAATGATATGTTTTAATATCATTAATAGACAACAGTATATTTTACGTTACAATATATATTTCAATGTTTTACCTGTTTTTTCCTGTTTGTTAGATCTTGAAAGCATCTTGTCTCCTCTTGAGTCTGTTCACAAATTTGAATCTCTGCTTTGGAAAATTTGGGACACCGGTAACTGATGATGTGAGCAAGCTGTCATTATTGGTGAGATTATTAATTTGTCACATGACTTGGAATGAAGTTTTTGTCATATTACATCAAAGTTCGTGTCCTTGTGGTGTATATATAAGAAAACCCCTGTCATATACTATGATATGTTATATTACTGTATTACTATTCTTAAAATCTCTCTGCCATTATTCCCACCACAGAAGCAGAATATTCCTTCGGATTATCAGATTCCAGTTCATTACATTCCCAAAGAAGTGGTGCGTATGAGCTCTAAACTTGATTCAGTATTGAATAAAGGATGCCAATTTGATTTTGATCTAATTGCTTTTTTTTTTTGTTTTCCTCTTTAGAGCGGCATGTGCTGGGTGGTGTTAAACATTTATCCTTTGGAGCAAAGTCTGCGGAAGCTGGCCAATGTGTTTGGTGCCATTTCCTCCAATAAAGAAAATATAATTGTCTTTGTTGCCATGCTGAAGAGTTTACGCTTCACTTTTGATCATGAGGAGCTGGTGAGGAGATACAGATGACTCATACTATATTTTTCAATTAAAATAAGCATGAACATTGAATGGGACATTTACATACATAACTGAGTCAATCTGCATTGCTTGTTGTCTGATCGAACAGGAAACGGCAATGCAAGTCTTCCAGTGTCACTATCGAGAAGGGAGCTTAATGTCCGGCCTTTATTTTGACTACATCAAAGAAGTCTTACATTCTGCTGCTCAAGGAACATCCGGTTTCTCGTGCAAGCCCCCACCGTGCCTTAACTCCCAACAAACACCAGGTAAATTATGAATTTGCATTCATAATTTAAGTGGATGCTTTTAAAACTGAAGGAAATTTGTGGTCTATGAGAGAGCAGATATTGATTTTCAGTCTTGGTAAAGGAAACGTGGCTGTGGACACAAGTGTGTGGCACTAATGTGTCCACTGCCACACACACAGCCAAACCTGTGACCTTGACCACACAGGCAATAGCAGTAATTAAGGGAATTGCATGGTCCAAAGGTCCATAAAAGCATGTGAGATGCAGCCAGTGTGGAATCATCTACAATGGCCATTACTATGTTTTATTTCTCAAATATTATCAACCAGAACTGAATAAGAATGCTGCAGCCCATAATGTGTATTTCTCAAATGAAATGGTAATTTTTTTATACCACATGATGATTTGAAGAGTGAATCAAATTTCTTCTCTCAGAGCAAAACAATATGGCCTGGACTTGGAATGTAATGACCAAAGCTCAGATCCCACCAGACGTTTTTCTTCAGGTTCAATAAAGAATGATCAAAAAGATTAGAATGCACACAATCAGAAAATCTGGACTTTTAAGGTGGCTGTAACTGTAATCAGTAATATTTCCTTCATCCAGGGAGTCAGGAAGAGGGACGTGAGAACAGCTGGAGAAAGAGAAGTCCTTTGTTTCTGCTCCTCATCCCTGTCACAGCTTGTGTTGTCCTTGTTGTGTGGCTGGTAAGTTCCCAAGATGTGCAAGTATCTGTGTTTGAAAAAGAATTTCATAGTAAGACACAAATATAGTGAGAGTATTTTATTTAGAAAACATTAACAAAACCAACCAATATTAAGGATATTTTAACAAATTTCCAGCTATCATACAAGCTCCCTTTTTGCTCCTTTGCAGTGATTAAATATATTTGTCATATTATCCATACTGATGATACATGTGTGTAATAGGTCAACAGATCAGCTCATCTTACTGCTGAATCAGTCAAATGGCAGAGAGAATTTGCACTCACATTCTGACACACCATTTTTTTTTTTTTTTTTTTTTGCATGGCATCTGTTATAGATTTAGCTTCTGTCATTGTGAGACGTGTCCTATGAATATCCTGAACTGACCTGTATACCCTGACCTACAGCGGTTCCTTTGCTTTTTTTCTCGTATTAGGAGAAAAAAAAAACAAACATAATTTAATTGGTCCCAGTCTGAATTGTTGAATGCTTCATTTCCTCTATTTTTCCCCTTGGTGATAAATGAGTTTTTGGCTATTAAATCTGTGCTCGATTGTATAATGTGCCCTAGTTTTGCTAATTGGTGAGCACTTCCAGGAAGGTCAGGTCATTAAATATTCAGCAGTACTCTGAAGCGCGCTCATTACCTTACATAATGACATCCGCTGTTGAGATTTATTATCTGTCATTTTTAGAAGTTGTCTGTCACCGCAAATTGGAATGAAGAACACTGTTGAATCTGTGTGATTATTTTTAGGCCAAGTCTGGAAGGTGTTTACCAGCGGGAGAGACAGAAAACAGACAAATGGCTCCGCCTGCCATGCTCCCAACAGTGTCCATCTCCATCCCACTGCAAGCACTCACCCACACTGTTGACACCCAGCCAGCGGAGGAATCGTTGCCTGAACATGAAAGTGGATGAAGCACGAAGACTACAGAAGAAGAAAAACTTTTGTAGCAGCTCACTCTCCAGGTTTTTCCTCCTATTTTTTGCAGGAGAACAAGTGAGTGCACGGGTGTTTTCTGGCACTCCGCTTTCACCCGAGTGCATAGACATGAGCTATGGCAGAAAGCATTTTGCTCCCCTCTAACAAAGGCGGGTGTATTACACATTTCCCAGGAGCACTTCCATTACCAATCCAAAGAGATTTTTTTTGGGCCCAAAAAAGCCTCTCTAAAAAAGCAGTTGGATGTCTGCCAAAAGGGCTGACAAAGTATTACTCATCATGTCAGTATTTAACAGCATTTGGCTGGCGACTGGTTGATCCTGAGCGGACTGAGATGTTTTTTTCATTCCCAACACTCTCAACTGAATTATCCTGTTTGTTACTACACTGATTTGCAATCAAAAGTATCACTGGGGAGCCTCAAACTGTGGATTCACTGGAGTATTCATCCAAACTGGAACCACAGCAGTTTTGGCTGTCATAGTGCTTACTGAGACTCTTTCAGGTAACTGTGGTAACCCACTGTATCCATTTCTGTCAAAGCTCTGGACCAGCACACTTAATCCCTACCCATTCCTATTTACATGTTTACGTCAGAGGTATATGCAAAAGAAATACATTCTTGAAACACAAATACAATACTGTAAATATGCTTGAAAACAGCAAAAACTAATGCATCCGAGTAAAGGGAAAGTTGAAGGGGTTGTTTCAGAACTACTGCAGCTTGGCTTGTACTGGTTGTTGACATTGTTATGATCTGTGATCTGTCACAAACAACACTCTGAGCAGCTCCATAAGTGTCCCACTTTCTGTATCAAAGATCTGACCAGATGGCAGATAGCCACGGCCCAGGGCGCTTTCAATCCACTCATTGTATTTCAAAGCTGTTTCCAAGTGGTCTGTAGCAGCAGCTTGGCCACAGTGAGTGTGTTAGAGTTTTTATGCCTTATTCACCGAGTCAATCACGTTCAGTCATGAGAACATGACTCCCTGAGTGTGCGTGCAGATGTATTTTATGTGTCAGAGAGGGAGAGAGAGTGAGAGACAGGACGGGTAGGACGAGGGAAAGAGAGAGCGAGAGAGAGAGAGATACATGCATGTAGGGATGATCTCAGTGAGAAGCATAAGGAGGGCTTGTTCTTGTCACAAAAGAGCTAGCCGTAGGCTGGAGGAAATGCCAGTTACAAACACGACTGATGTCGGCAGATCCTTATGAATCAACAGGCTAAGAATCTTTCCAGACCGCAGGGTATGTAGTCTCATCTACAGAGGCTGGTCAGTATTTCAATAACAGTTTAACGTGTTTGAAAGGTTTACTTACAAAACAAATTAATGATATACGGACCCAAAGTACTTTAGTCTCTTAAATGAAGATCACATCATCATCAATTGCACATATGCAATTGTAGACAAGGGTCTTATAGCATTCTTTAATGTCTTTCTGGTGAACAGTTAATCTGATTTCCATTTCTTTTTCTTTTCCGCTCTATCATCCGAAGCTTAATAGAAATTGGACAAGAAAAGACAATGTAATTATTCGAATGTGAGATTTTTAAGTTATTTTGTTACAAGATTGACCAAAGGGAAAATTAAAAAACTTTATATGTAAATAGATCCAATGTCATTGTTGTTGATACATATACTCATGCCGTTACTGACTACAGAAATGACAATAACATCAACATCAATCAACAACATTTTTTTTGTAATACTTGAAATAAAAACAATTTGTCTTAATTTTTTTGTTGTGATGCATAATACAGGACAATACACCGGATCTTGTTATACGAAAAATCTTATAGAACATGCATTTCTTTTCATTTAACTGCTGTTTACTGCATTTAATGGCTATTGAAGTCCATATGGCAAGCCCTTGAAGGTAAGGGGTTGAGATGCTAATTTTACATTTATTGACTGACTTTATTCATTTGGCAGATGCTTTTATCCAAAGTGATGTACCCAAACACCCAACACTTCTATGAACACCTTCAAGAAAAAAAACATGTCTTGATTTTATGCATCAGCTACAGCCCTTTGGCAATATTCTGTGGACCTGGAGCTTTGCTTTTTTTGTACTGTTCTTGATATTTTCGCCTTAATCAGCTCCTTGCTTGTGTGTCGATAAAAGCCTTTTTTAAAGGCCAAAAGAGAATGGAAAGATCAAATGGAAGTGGGTAACTAAAAAGGTATTAAAGAAGAAAATAGTCTACCGTATATACTCGAGTATAAGCCCATCTCGTGTTTAAGCTGACCCCCTGATTTTGACCTGCAAATTTAGATTTTTAAAGAAACCCATAAGCTGACCCCCTGATGTTGTTCCATCAATTTATTTGTTTAGCAAATTACCTGTTTTTCTGGGTATTATCATAGTATTCCTGTGATTTTCTGAAAATAATCCACATACTGGTAAACATGATATTTATTTCAACAGCTGATTACTGGACATCACAAAATGTCCTGGATAAGATGTTTAGTCAGGAAATATCTCATTCTAAGGTATGATTTAAACTATTTTCCATGGGTAGTGGTAATTGGTAATGGTAGTAGTAATTCCATCCCTGGAAATTTCCTTCTCTGGGATCAATTTTCAATTTCTCTTGTATAAATCGACCCCCAACTTCCTTTGTGAAATTTGGTAATAAAAACTGGGCTTTATACTTGATATGGTAGCTTGAGATTTATTAGGTCCTTATTATGGTGACAATAATGATTGTTAAATTAAGGAGTATCATAATCCACATAATTTTGATTAGGACCAAGGTGACTGCTCTGACCTGTGACCTTTAGGAGTCACCTTAATTAAAACTGTGCTTTTATTCTGTATAGTGTTATCTGCCAGAAGTACGTAGACTTTTGTTTTGGAAAGCTCTTACCCAGAGACCATTATTCTGCCTGGCTTGACGGTGTGAGGAAAGACGTTCTTCTACTGTTTGACGTGAAATTTATGAATAAATTATATTATTTCCCTGTTGGTGCACCAGGTTATTTTTTCAGGAGCTAACCGATTCACATCCCGTGCAAAGAATGCATCAACGACAAGAAAGGACAGGTACGTGGCTAAGCTAGCTAACGTTAGCACGCTAACGTTAGCTGCGGCAAGAAGTCATTGTAAAGCAGCGGATTTCAGCTCTGTCTGTGGTTGTAAACTGCTAAACTGCTGTTAACTTTGTGTTTTACAGATTATATTTGATGACTGCGTAGTTTACAAACTTTAGAACTAGAAACTGAGGCCGCTAACATTTGAAATTAATCATCCTTCCAGCCGGATGTGCCGAGCTGCTACTTTTTTCTAACTTTATTGCCAAACGTAAAAACAACAACACAACAAACACAACAGGATTACGCGCATAATATAAAAAAGAAAATTGTGGAAACATAAAAATTGCTTTTACCTACACCTTATCTCTGATATTAGTATTGATTATGTTTGAGATCAGGCTCTAGGTGATAACATAAATAGAAAGTTACTTGGATAAATAATTGATGAATGTCTGAATATTTCTTATAATTAGTATAATAATATCCCCTGGTGCTGCTTTGGGTCTGACTAAAAAATCAGTTTTGCATACACTAAATAGGTGTTACTATTGAGAGAGAGAGAGGTGTTAAGTAACTTTACATGTACTGTGGTGTTTATAATATGTGCTACGCTGTTTGTTCTCTACAGGTGTTAGAGGCTCTCTTCCTCTTGCCTCTCTTCGCTTGATGGCTTCCCCTCTGCAGCTGACATACTCGTATATATGGCAGGTTTTACGGGAGAGAAATGTGAAGCAGTATAGTAAAGTGGAGGAGTTTGTGACCACAGTGACGCAGACTGTTCCTGAGCTCATGAGTTTCAAGCAGACTGCCCAGGTCATCCTGGGGTTAAGGGCAAGGGTGAGGATTTGTTTTTATCTTTTGTGTGTTTAGAACAAAAGGAGTTCATCTATATAAGTGTAAGATATTCAAACAGATTTTTTTTAAATGCATGGGTACAAAAGCAACAGAGAGGAATGTTTTTTTTTTTTAAACCTATCATGTCTTCTATCATGGATGCATATGTAGAAGAATTGGGAAAGAATTGCTCTAAACCCATTTTGTCGAACTCCATATGTCTCGCTTTACAGATCACACACGTTTAATTTTTTCTCCATATATCCTTCAGTCTCAAATTAGTCAACCTTATTTGCTTTGCATGATTTTTTTTTCTTTCTGACAGTAATGTGTCTTTCCTCGTATTGTAGATCATTTTGGATTTGATCCAAGAGGAGGGACCACCAGATTCCCAGGCTATTCAGACTCTCATAAACAAACNATTTTGGATTTGATCCAAGAGGAGGGACCACCAGATTCCCAGGCTATTCAGACTCTCATAAACAAACTGAAGGTGTCTCCATCATTAGAGGTGAGGATGTAAACATGTTTTTCTAAGAAATATGGATCCTTCAGTGGTACTGTGTCCATATTATTTTGATGATTACAAACAAGTTTGGAGTTTTTCAATTAAGGACAAAAACATTTACCACATATGAGAAACTGAATGTCTGAATTCAGACATGGTTATGTGCTGTCTTACAGAAGGATGCAGAAGTGGAGAACTCTGAAATGTACTTCATGGTTCTGGTCCAGAATCTGCTTAAAAACCCTGATGAGAGGAAGCGCTTCTTCCAGGTATCTACATGTATGTGAAGTAATGTGAACTAAACTAACTTAATTTAGCGTTAAATGACACAATGAAAACAGACATTTTTCACACCCAGGTGCCAGCTAGCACGTATCCCATCATGTCTTATTACTTATCACTTCTCTACTTTTGCAGGAAGTGTTTCCTGTGCAATACGGTCCAAAGTTTGACACAGCACTGCAGGTGCTGACTGTAGACTTGGTGTGCAAGCTGGAGAAACTTCTTCCTGTTCCCAATCTCTCTCAGGTTTGTACATGTAAATGAACTTCTTCTTCTAAGGAAAGTTGTACAAAACGGTGGTGAGACCAGCGATGTTGTATGGCTTAGAGACAGTGGCACTGAGGAAAAGACAGGAGGCAGAGCTAGAGGTAGCAGAGACTAAAATGCTGAGGTTCTCTTTGGGAGTGACGAGGATGGATAGGATCAGGAACGAGTACATCAGAGGGACAGCGCATGTTAGATGTTTTGGAGATAAAGTCAGAGAGGCCAGACTGAGATGGTTTGGACATGTACAGAGGAGGGATAGTGAACATATCGGTAGAAGGATGCTGAGGTTGGAACTGCCAGGCAGGAGGCCTAGAGGAAGACCAAAGAGGAGATTTATGGATGTAGTGAAAGAGGACATGAAGTTAGTTGGTGTGAGAGAAGAGGAGGCAGAGGATAGGGTTAGATGGAGGCAGATGATTCGCTGTGGTGACCCCTGAAGGGAAAGCTGAAAGGAAAAGAAGAACATGTAAATGAACTATGAGCTATAAACTATCGGTTGGAAACTCACTCATTATTTCTATGGCTGCCTCTCAATCCTAGCTTGGTGACATGATCTCACCGGAGCTCTCTGTCCTAGAGGCTTGTGGAGGCTTCATCCCTGACCCCGGAGACCTGAAGACTCTCCTCCTGCACCAGCAGTCTAAGGGACTCCTAAGAATTAAATGTATGCGTACATTTGTAGAAACATGAAAAAATGAAACACACAGAAAGGAAACATTGCATATTTATTAGCTTACTTGATTTTGATAAAGACATATAGGTAGATAGGTAGATGCATCTACTTATGCAATAGATTACTGAATGTGGCAAAAAAAAGAGACTAACCTTTCTNATAGGTAGATGCATCTACTTATGCAATAGATTACTGAATGTGGCAAAAAAAAGAGACTAACCTTTCTCTGTTTGTGCAGCAAAAGTCTTGTCCTCCGTGGGCGACTGCGTTCTCTCTTCACTTTCCTACCAGTCCAGCCCAGTACAGCCACCAGAATCACCAAAGCAACTAGAGGTCCCCCGAAATGCCACGAGCCCAGCATCACACAGTAAAGAATTAGGACTAATGTCAGAACTTTCAGACAACCCAGCAGCCTCCACTACTGAAGCACAGATGATTACGGGCGACAGTGATATAAAAACTGATGACAGTGCTTCAGATGAAAACATTCTCACTGTGGCAGTTCCAGGAGAAGATATGGCCCAGGAAAAGAGTGAAAGGGCTTCTACACCTGAACAGCCTAACATGACTCTCCAGAGCAGAGAGGACAATGAGCCACCAGTGCAGCCAGTAAAACTGGAACCACAGCAGGCTCCTGTAAAATCGGTCCCTTTTGTGGTAGTTCAAGTGCCGATCAAAAACGTTTCCCCCTTCCAGAGTCCTAGCAGTGCAGGAACAGGACAAAGCCAGCAGAAGCCTCAGACTCAGCGAGTCACACTGCACCAGTGGGTCTCACAGATTGCCACAAACACCCTCTCGCTGCCGGCTTTGCCTCCACTTTCTGCAGAGAACAGCATGAAGCAGAGCACAAGAAGAAAAAAGCCTCCATCTGACAGATTCATCTGTGATGTGTGCAATAAGAGCTTCCCTTATCAGCCAAAGCTGGTAGACCACCAGCGCATTCACACAGGGGAGAAGCCTTTCATATGCATGGCATGTGGCAGAAAATTCAGAACTCGGGGATTTCTCAACAACCACCTGAAAACCCACAACACAGCGCGTCCTTACATTTGTGGCCACTGCAGCAAGTGTTTCCACAAATTGCAGAATTTGATGAAGCACATGTTTGTCCACAGTGGCCAAAAGCCCTTCTACTGCAACATTTGCAACAAGGGTTTTACCCAGTCCACCTACTTTAAAAGACACATGGAGTGCCACACGAGCCAGACGATGTTTCCCTGCAAGCAATGCAACAAAAGCTTCCCAACGGCTTTCAAACTGTCAAACCATGAGCGCTGGCACACTAGAGATCGTCCTCATGTTTGCGAGCATTGTGGAAAGAGATTCGTCATCCCCAGCATGTTGAAGAGACACATGAGTTACCATATTGGTGACCGTCAGTATCTGTGCTCCCAGTGTGGAAGGACTTTTATACATTTATTTGACCTGAGAAGGCACCAGCAAGTTCATGCATCCAACAGAAAGATCCCGTGTCCTGTTTGCCAGAAGAGGTTCTCAAGTAAGTACTACCTGAGGTTCCACCAGAGGATCCACACCAGAGAGAGACCCTACCAATGCTCCTTTTGCGACAAGAACTTCACCCAGGTTTGGAGCTTGAGGGTTCACACCAAGTTGCACACCAATGAGCGTCCTTTCAACTGCGATGTATGTGGGAAGACCTTCAAGGTGGCTTTGCATTTGAATGTCCACAAAAGGACTCATACTTGCAAGAAGCCCTGGACATGTGACACGTGTGGGAAGGGATTCTCTGTCCGTGGGCTTCTGAAGAAACATGAGCAGCTGCACAAGAGCGAGAACTTCTCTTGTAAACGAAAACTCAGGAGTAAGGGCAGGAAGTGTTCCCTCAAGATGCTGTTTAATGATGACTGATGATGACAGTGATTATTGAAATCATGAATGTAATTAAGAATGCTCCAATCAAGGTTATTAGGGGCAGTAGGGATGACTGATTTAATATGAGTAGCTGTGATTAATTTGATGTTAATCACTACTTGTTTTTAAATGTTTTTACAAAACACTTCCAAATAACAGACTGCAAAAGGCACAGCTTTTGCCTCATATTGATGTTACCCATGTTATTCTTCAAGTTTTTAGTGAATAAAACAATTCTTGCCACATGCTTTTTATGTAATTCTGAGTTGTAAATAATGCAACTGCTCTGTTTAGAATGTAAATTGGGAAAATTATGTTTTTGTTAGTGGGATTTCAGCTGTTCGATAAGTAGACGCATTTTTTTCATGCCTCTACTAACTAACTTTAATTGATTGTGCTGTGTATCTTAATCTACATCCTTGCTTATCCTTTTACAGTCCTTTAAACATCAGGTAGTGTACATATCCTGATGTACTGAACACTTTCTGGTATCGGACATTTTTCAGAAAAATAAAGATTGAAAAATAACAAATTAAGAGCAAAGCTTTGCACTGGATTATGCTATAAGTGGCACTGTTTTTATTGGACATTTGACTGCTATTTTACTGTATTCCATTATTAGGATACATACTGATGGCAAAGGTCTGTTGAAAAGCAAATTTACATATTTGACATTATGTACAAAGACAAAATAAATATTTACCTTTTTTTGAATGATGAATAGTACATGTGGCAACAACAAAAAAAAAAAAAATAACAAATAACACTAATAAGAGACTTGGTCCATGATTTTTTCCCCATTTTGTTATGTAATGATGGTCAAAAACCACTGATTTCATGTTCTGAGATAATGCCCAAACTTTATTCCAGTTCATGGCTACTCCTGTAATAAAGTAGCACTTCCATAATTATAAATTTGCATGATTATAATAACAATTCTCAAATCCTTAGAGACTCAGAGTATGTACATCTGAAGATATGAAGATCTGTGAAATCTGACAGATGTCCCATTTTTCAGAAGCGGGGCTTTTATTTTGACTCAAGACATCCGCCGGAAGTACTCAGACTTTTGTTTTGAAAAGACTAGCCAGCGGTCGCCATTATTCTGCCTGGCTTGACGGTCCGGAGATAGACGCTTAAATCCTGTTAAACGTTGAATTTCTGCATAAACGTGAACATTTTTAAACTGTTTATGCCGTTAGTAATTTTTTTCATGAGCTAACAGCTTTACATCGTGTTCTCAGAATGGATAAACGAGTTGAGACTACAGGTAAGATGCTAAGCTAAGTTAGCAAGCTAATATTAGCTACCGCCAAGAGCACGCAAGTTGGAAAATAATGGTCGGTAATCCTAAATTGTCAATCACACATATGTAAATGTACACTGTTTCAGCTGTTTACTATTAGTTAAATGCATGCACGCGTGTATCTNCACACATATGTAAATGTACACTGTTTCAGCTGTTTACTATTAGTTAAATGCATGCACGCGTGTATCAGTTATTTTTTGAGAATGTCGCAAGTTCGCTAACAACTTGACAAGGCCGCTTGACTTCGGTTTAAATGATCCCTCCTGTTGGTTGCACCAAGCTGATTTTGCAGTTTGTAATATAATTTACAATAAATCATTCGAGTAATTGTTCACTGCTAACATAATCTGTTCAAAGTTTGAATCTATCTCGGCTGCAGTTTGGCGCTCGTTCTCTTCACGATAACTCACGCACACGCGTACACGCACATACACAGCTTCCCCCCACCGCAACACGTCTGTAGCATGTCATTAGCATTGCGGCGCCCCCTACTGCTCGTCTTGCGTGTCTTCAAAATCAGTAAGCAAACTCGAAGGAAAGTTATATATTGCACCAGTTGACTTGCTAAATTAGACAAGAAGAAAATTCTGTGTTCACGTATTTGAACTTTTTCCTCAGACTTATTAATTCTGAACCATCTTTTTACGTTACTTGCTCTACAGGTGTTAAAGGCTGTCTTCCTCTTACCTGCCTTCGCTTGATGGCTTCCCCTCTGCAACTGACTTACTCCTACATATGGCAAGTTATAAGGCAGAGAAATGTGAAACAGTATAGGAAAGTGGAGGAATTTGTGACTATGGTGACGCAGACTGTTCCTGAGCTCATGAGTTTCAAGCAGACTGCCCAGCTCATCCTGGGGTTGAGGGCAAGGGTGAGTGTTCATATTTGTGTGTTGTGTGTTTCAGGAAGTTGGACTTAATTTCCTTAAGTGTCAGATGTCAAAACAAAATTGTTAAATACATGTGTATGAAAGTAAAAATGAATATTTTTAAAATCATATCTTCTGTTGCTGTTTAGAAAACAGGAGCTTAGTGTGGTGCAGAAAAATAGAATAATGCTTTAGCTGCTGTCAGAAATTAACGTTCTGGCCCTCCAGTTAGATAGATAGATAGATAGATAGATAACTTTATTGTCATTCAAGGACACGTAAAAAACAGTGCACTNTCTCTTATACTCTATTGTTTTGTTTTGTTTTATTTTTTTTTTTATTATTATTTTTTTTTCATCTCATGATCTCTGTCTTTTTTGTATTGTAGATCATTTTGGATTTGCTTCAGAAAGAGGGCCTACCAGATTTCAGAACTATTCAAACTCTCATAAATAAACTGAAGGTCTCTCAATCATTAGGGGTAAGATTGATTTTTCTGAGAAATATGGAATCTTCAGTGGTTCCGGGTTTATATATTCTGAGAGATGTATAGTTAAGTTTAAAGACAATGTTCATTGCAGTTGAGCAGCTAAATGTATGAATTAAGACATAGTTACATTCTGTATTGCAGAAGGATGCAGAAGTGGAGAAATCTCAGACTAACTTCATGGTACTGGTCCAGAATTTGCTTAAAAACCCTACTGAGAGGAAGCGCTTCTTCCAGGTATCCACATATATTTACAATAATGTGAAACAAATTATCTTAATGTAGTATTAAATGATGCTCACACAGGATGGCTAACTGTAGTGTATGGATTAATCTACAGTTTAAAATCTTCTGGTCTGTGTTGCATCATTGAAGCAGCCTACAGGTTGCTGTCTCAGTCATATGTGAAGACCTATGTATGCATCTCTTTCCTTTTAACCAGAGTGTTTGACCCTAATAGTTTCAGTGGTTCAGCTGTTCAACATTTTTATATCCATTTTTCTGCAGGAAGTGTTTCCTGTGCAGTATGGCACAAAGTTTGATACAGGATTGCAGGCTCTGACTGCAGGGCTCGTCTGCAAGCTGGAGAAACTTCTCCCTGTTCCCAACCTCTCTCAGGTATGAACACATAAACAAACCATGGACTATAAACTGTGTGTTGGAAGCTCACTCATTATTTCTATTGGCTGCCTCTCAACCTTAGCTTGGTGCCATGATCTCAACGGAGCCCTCTGTCCTGGAGGCTTGTGGAGGCTTCATTCCTGACACTGGAGACCTGAAGACTCTCCTCCTGTACCAGCAGGCCAAGGGACTCCTGACTGTCAAACGTAAGCTTTAGTTTATCATTATGGACATAAAACTGATAAAGTACAGAACAGAATTGAAAAAGTAAATGCTCATTATGCTTTACCAAACATTTGATTCCTTTTTGAGTAAAATGTAACCCTTTTGGTTTGTTAATAGTTCACATGCTTTATGTCTATTAAGCTGCGAGGCAGCTTAATAGACAAAAGGCATGTGCGCTGTATTAGGGAAATCCTCAAGGAAAGACAGTGTTTACTGTGGTAAATTGTACTTTACACAGCATTAGAGGTTTACCATTAAGAGATCTAAGAGGCTTAGAGACGGAAATTAGACAAATGTATGAGCTTGTTGGTTAATTTAGTTAATTTAAAAGGCCTTTTTATGATAATGAGACAGTGAGAAAGATGGTAGGATGAATGGATAGATGAATAATTAAACAACCTGATTGAAAATAGCAAAGAAATTGACCAGTCCTTTCTGTTTGTGCAGCAACAATCTCATCCTCTGTGGGCGACTGCGTGTTCTCTTCACTTTCCTTTCGCCCCAGCCCAGTAGAACCACCAGAATCACCAAAGCAATTAGAGGTTACCCAAAATGCCACATGCCCAACCCCTCTCAGTGACACAGAAGATGTGGGAGGGATGTCAGATGCCTCTGACAATGCTGAAACCCCTGATACTCCAGCACAGAGGAGAACTGAACACAGTAATACAAAAACTGATGGTAATGCTGCAAAGGAAAACGATGACTCTGTGCAAACTCCAGGAAAAGACGTGGTGCAGGGTAAGAGTGGCAGTGTGTCAACACCAGAACAATCTGCTATGACGCTTCAGAGCAGAGGGGAAGGTGGACCACGACCACCCAAGAAACCACAGCCACAGCCGCTGCCCTTAAAATCAATCCCTTTCAAAGTAGTTCAAATGCCAATCAAAAGTCCTGGCAGTGCTGGTACAAAGGAAGGTCAGCAAAAGCCCAACACTCAGCGAGTCACACTGCACCAGTGGGTCTCACAGATTGCCACCAACACCCTCTCACTCCCAGCCTTGCCACCTCTCCCTCCAGACCGACTGAGCGTAGATGATAGCATGAAACAAAGTATTAGAAGGAAAAAGCAAGTCAGGCCTCCATCTGACCGATTCACTTGTGATGTCTGCGATAAGAGCTTCCCTTATCAGTCTAAGCTGATAGACCACCAGCGCATTCACACAGGAGAGAAGCCTTTCGTATGCACTGCATGCAACAAAAGCTTTAGAACACAGGCGTTTCTCAACAACCACCTGAAAACTCACAGCACAGCACGGCCTTACGTTTGTGGTCAGTGTGGCAAGTGTTTCCCTAAATTACAAAGTTTGTCAAAACACATGCTTGTCCACAGCGGTCAAAAGCCCTTCTACTGCAACATTTGCAACAAGGGTTTCACCCAGTCCACCTACTTTAAAAGGCACATGGAGTGCCACACGAGCCAGATGACGTTTCCCTGCAAGCAATGCAACAAAAGCTTCCCAACGGCTTTCAAACTGTCGAACCATGAGCGCTGGCACACTAGAGATCGTCCTCACATGTGTGAGCGTTGCGGAAAGAGATTCCTTGTTCCCAGTTTGTTGAAGAGACACATGGGCTACCACATTGGTGACCGTCAGTATCTGTGCTCCCAGTGTGGAAAGACCTTTGTGTATTTGTCTGACCTAAAGAGGCACCAGCAAGATCATGTACCCAAACCAAAGATCCCGTGTCCCGTTTGCCAAAAGAAGTTCTCCAGTAAGTACTGCCTGAGGGTCCATCTGAGGATCCACACCAGAGAGAGACCCTATCGGTGCACCTTGTGTGACAAGACCTTCACTCAGGTTGGGAACCTGAAGGTTCATATCCGGTTGCACACCAATGAGCGTCCTTACAGCTGCGATGTGTGTGGGAAGACCTACAAGTTGGCCTCACATCTGAATGTCCACAAGAGGACTCATACTTGCAAGAAGCCCTGGACATGTGACACCTGTGGGAAGGGATTCTCTGTCCCCGGGCTCCTGAAGAAGCACGAGCAGTTGCATACAAGAGAGAATGCTGATTTTTCTGGTAAACGGAGGCACAGGGGCAAACACAAGAAGCACTCCCTCAAGAGGAAGTTTGATGAAGACGATGATGGTAGTGATGATTATTGAAATAACGAAGCAGCGATGATCCCATCAGAGTTTTTAGGGCCGAAACTGATCACCAATTTTAATATCCATAGAATTGGTTGACCTGATGCAGATCACCAACAGTTTCTGTTTTTAACATCTTTACAGAATGCTTCCACATGAGAAACTCTGAAAGCCGCTTCAAGTTCAACTTGCAGCTCTATAATATCTCTGCTATTATTGCTATATTTCAACTTGAATGAACTATTTTAATAGCAGTGATCATTGCATCTTGTGATATTCTTTCACTGCTTCCAAATTTAATCCTTTTCACATTTGTTACAAGTCTCCTTCCCCTGTGTGCCTCACTGTTGAATCACAGAGCAACTTGAAAGATATTTTTACAATCTCTCTAAACCCCAAAAACATCTAGACAGGAGAGGGCCTCGCAGTTGCTTTTGTCATTCATTCATCTGGTGACCACAGAGTCCTACTGTGATCTTTTCGTCTGATTCATTATTTATCATCTCTGCCTCCGGTATGAACATCAAACATTCGTTTTCACAGAAAAACTTTAAAATTGCCAGTTAGCTTTATTAGCAGGTCACAGACTCAGTATTTGCTAGACAGCCCTATAATCAGGTCCCTGTGGGGCAAGACAGGAACATAAACAGTAGATGCCTGTGTGATGGGACACAAGGTGTTTTCAAGTTTTTCTGATCATGAAATTAAGGGCCATCAATCGAGTTATTTTTACTGAATGTTGGTCGATTGTAATTAGTGCTGATCGGTTGGAACATCCTTGCTGACAGTGTGTGCTTTTGTTCTGCACACTGTTTTGTTTTTACCATAATTAAGCAACATAAAAAACTTTGCTCACAGAATGAAATTAAAGGACTATACTGATGATTGTGCATGTTTGAGCCTAATATATTCAATTTCCATACATGTTACCTTACTTGAAATTCAAAACTAAAATTGAAAATGTTAGGCTCAAACAGGCATGATGGCTGGTATGGTCCTTTAAGGACATAAATGATCCTAAATTGTAATTTTAAATAAATATAAGGTAGCAAAGTAGCATTCATTTTAGATGATCATTTTAGTTGGATTCTGGAGTTTGTAAATGTCTTAATTTGTCAACATTTTTGGCTGATGCATATACCCTAACAGGTATATGCATCTGTTAGGATATATGAAGCTTACCATATACAAAATTTTGGAGCCAATGATCATGTAAACAGTTAGATATTTCAACATAAGTGAATGTAAATATAATGTCTGCTCTGGAGCTGAACATATGTTAATAGTGACGCTCCAAAACATTTTGACTACAATACTTGTGAAGTTTGTCATGATAAAAACTATTTTTGCCACATGCTTATTTGTAAATCTGTGTGTAAATATTACAGCACTCCTTTTTTAGGCAATATTATGTTGGGCGTTAGTATGTTGATGTACGGTTCCACTTTTTTTTTTCAGCACTAGAGGTAAAAATGCTGCACACAACAGAATAACATACAAACTTTTAATTTAGTTTAGGCACTATAAACATTTAACAATATATGCATGGTATAGTTTGGTGATGCTGTAAATCTTAATGTCTCCGTGTGTTGTGAAGAGCAGTCGTGAATAAGCCATTGAGTAGTGTACCTGTCCTGATGTAATGCTTTTTTTTATTTTGTAGTTTTTTTTCCAAAATAAATACCAATAGTTTTAAAAAAAAAGTGTTTTGTTGATTTAATTCTGATGAAAATAATTACTTGATTATTTTCATCAATTTAAAAAAAAAACAAAACAGGATTGTCAAAATGTCTGTGTCCACACAAAATCCACTTAGCCTTTAATAAATATGGGCTGTGTGTGTCCACAGGTGTGTGGGATTAGGTTATTTAATTGTGTGGGAAGAAACCCTGAGGAGGACAAGGGAACCTGGTAAGCTTTGGTGTGCTTTCATAATGTAAACTCATAATCATGTTGAAATCTGAACTAAAGATGAATGGATATAATTTATGGGTTTGATTAATTTCACCACCTGAGCAAAGCTTTGGTGGTGTGAGTGGGTGGACTGTTGTTCTGTGGATTCAGATTGTAGAACAATTAAGCTCTTTGTGTTTCCAGCCAAAGGAGATAGAAGGTTCCTGAACTTTTCTTGGGCAGAAGCAGAATTTTCAAAGCCAGAGTTCAGCAGCATTTCTCTTAGGATGTCCTCCATGGAGCTCCACCTCACTCTGCCTGAGGCAATGAGCTCCTCTCACTGGAGCAAAAGGGCTCATGTTGTTTAATTCTTCAAAGGTCATAGCACTTTATAATAGATACTTGATATTTTTTCCTGCTTCCTTTCCATGCTCTTTGTTGTCACTGATATAAAGTTTGTTTGCTAGGCAATGCACCACAAATGAAGATGTTCATCAATATGATGCTCTAAGTGACATCTGACAAGAGTGGTCACTTAATGAACTTGGAGGAATGGTTATTTTAGTATGATTTTCTGATAATAAACAGCCAGTCATTGGCTATTTATGGAAAAAATTATTCGATAATCTCAGACTAATTCCTACAGTACCCAGATTGGCCTCGTGGAGGTGCTATAATTAAAGGTCAACATTTAGAATGGTGGAACGATGCTTGCGGATAAACCGGCTGAGGTCAATGCTGTTTGACAGTAACTCATCTTTAAAGCTATTGTTGCATTGATGACAATGCTGAGATGCCACATGCATTCAGAATATCTTTATTTGTGGATCAGAAAGGAAAATCTGTGCCAGTTTTGACGAAACTTGGAACTTACAGAGCATCTTATTGGCTTGTTTTTGACCTCCCCTTTAAAAGGAAGTGGAAGAGCTGAAGAGGCAGAGTTTTGTTGCTGTTGTTGCTTAAGGACGCAAAGGACAAGGTCAGACATTCTCGGCATAATTATTAGTTTAATTTTATCATCATGGAATATTTTGCTGATAGTGCTGAGACCACCAGCTTTATTGAATACAGGTGAAGGTGACTGAAGATATGTATGCAAGACAGTGGATTCACCACAGTCAGCCATTAATTACATAATATACAAGAATGAAACCAGCTGAGAGAAAGACAGAGAGGGAGAGATGGTCCTCCCCTTCTCCGTCCCTTTAAAGGACAGGGGAGTGTTCCTTCGTTAGTTCATCATTTTCCTCCACATCCTTGCGGATTGGTTTCAGGTAGTGTGCTTTGGTCAGGTCTGTTTCAGCATCACGCATTCTTTTTAGCTGCCTTTTCTCTGACAGGTACACAGCCAGGTATGAAGTGAGTAAAATAGTTCCAGTGGAGATGAGCATGATGGCAGTACGAAAAGGGAACAGACGGAAACGGTGACCATCCTCCTGTATTCTGTCCCATGGCAGGGGCAGGAGTGTAGGAAGGCCTGATAAATGTTCCCCAACCAAACCCCGCAGTAGCAGTCCCACCACAAAGCCTGTGCAGGCCCCATAGTGGTTCACCCTCTGAGGCAGGAAGAGGACACATATCACTTGGGCAGCCATCATGGAATACAAGACGTCCGCACTCAAAATCCAAAACACGTGAATGGAGGATGACAACATGGCCAGGCCTGCTCCCATCAGCCCGCAGATGAGGACTGACACCTTCACCATGATGACAATACTTTTTTCTGATGCCTACAACAGAGGAAATTATGTTATAAAGCATCAAGTGACTTTTATCAAATGTGGATTTCAGTATTGATCCACAAGATATTTGAAAATAGAATCACAGATGAGCTGTGAGTGACTTGACCTTTAAAAATTTTTAAAGGGCCAAACGACTTGGAGGTGTTACTTAAGAGAATAAAACCTCTTCAACCAGCCATATAGTGCTGTGATAATGTGGGGTTTTCTTTACCCTTTTGTAGATGATGTTCTTGTAGATATTTCGGCCCAATTGAGAGGCAGCAGACAGAAGTGCGGAGTCGGCCGATGACATCACAGCGGCAGCAAGTGCTCCAATGCCCACCAAAGAGACAAAGGATGGACAAAGATACTGAAGGGCAATGGGCAGGATCATACCAGCCTGTCCCTGTTCATATGGGCTGGATAAACCAAAAACGGTCTGGTTCCAATCTGATGGATGTGGAATTAAAACACATACACATAAATCCCAGAATTCCAATGAGTGGGACCTGATAATGATGTCAAATTCATTACTTATACCAAAACAGTACACTGATTCTGGTTGGCTGAATTGGGTGCATTTTTCTCAGATAATGGCATGGCTCTGACATAATGGCACCAACAATATGTATTATTTCATTTCATGAATTTCCTGCAGGAAGCTAGTATTGTGTTTTTTCTCCCAAATTTGAAGGCCACGTTCCCTCTGTCTTTCACCTCCTCTTACTGCTACATGTTGCTTCAACCAACCAGCAGGAGTCACTGGTGGAGCAACAACAAGAACAAGCCTGCTCAGCTTCTCACCCTCGAACATGGCCAATAATCCTATCGTGAAAAAAATAGCTGGTATATTAACTGTATGAAGATCTGAAATTTAGCAATTCTTTTTATATAAAAACTGTCCCTCGTATGTAACAAACCTTTCGTGTTTGTCTTCGGGATTACTTTCTTTTCTTAGGAAATTTGTGAAATTCTTCAAAAGCCATGATTTAATTTTTTTCTTTTCTTTGCAGTAACACTTGGAGATACCTGTAGATGTGGCCACTGCTCCAACGATTAGCGATGGGATGCCAAGTATCAGGCATAAGACTGCCCCAGCATAACAGGTGATTCGAGCATGGGTATCAGACGCTGTGGAAAGGAGTCTCTGGTGGAAGGCCTGGTAGCAGATACCTCCAGTTGCCTTGAAGAGAAAGTTGGGATTTAAGGTTGGTGAAGTTATTTTATAAGCACATGATCCACTTAACTAACTACCAAATAATCAATCAATTCTGTGAAATTGCTTTGAGGTCAATCGTTGAATATGGGTTGCACTGGATCCCCAAAATAATTGTACATAGAACACTTAAAGGACCATACTGGCCATTTTGCATGTTTGAGCCTAATATATTCAGTTTTCATACACATAACTNCTTAAAGGACCATACTGGCCATTTTGCATGTTTGAGCCTAATATATTCAGTTTTCATACACATAACTTTACCGACAATCATTTCCCAAACCATACTACTGGAACGGTGAATTAAAAAAATTTTTCCTACCTTCCAGACTGCCATTGGCTTCAGTTCATTCTGGTAAACTATTAAAATCAAGTTGTTGATGCTTGAAATGTTCTTGGGATAGGTAATCCATCATCACAAACAAGAGGTGTATTCAGTTTTTTTCATATTTACATAATTTTAGCATTTAAGCACAATAAAAAGCACAGAATGAATGTATGTCTCCATCAGGGAATACAGTCCCAAAACAAGACCTGCATTTGTGGAAAAATTTAACCAACTTTGAGTTCATAAAGCTGTGTACCTATTAGCAGGCGGAACATTGATTTTTAAGGTGGGTGTATTGCTCTAATATTTGATTTTGAAAGATTAAGAGATTTTGTAAAATATCAGGAAAGCTGAAATATGGTTTTATCCTTTGGGAAATGATTGTCAGTAGTGTAAAAGGTATGAAAATTGAATATATTAGGCTCAACATGCATAATAGCTGATATGGTCCTTTAAAGTCTGAATTGATGTTATTGTTGCTGCTGATGAACTACCAAACAGATTTCAGTTGAAATCTCTTTTGTAGATGGATTTGCATTCGGGCCTAAGCATGCATTACCAGTAGCAGTAACTCATCAATCCAGCGGCCTGCATCTTCCAGCTTCAGCTTTCCAAGCCATGGCTCCTGGTACAGCTTGGTCACTGTAGCAGCAGTAACGTTAGCAGAAAAGGGGCTACTCAGGATAAAGGGCACACAGAACCACTGAAATAAGGAGGAAGACAGGAATGTAGTTATGAACGAACCAGCCCAGTGTAGTTTTATGAAATGTTTGGAACTGGCCTGAAATGTCATGTTTCTACCAAGCCAAAGAACATGAAGGCAAGCTGGATGACGTCAGTATAGGCCACAGAATACAGGCCTCCCATCAAGGTGTAGCTGATGGCCACAGCTGCAGACATGCTTATAGCCAAGAGAGAGGAAATATCCATGACAATGCTCAGTGTCCCTCCTGTAACCAACATTATACACTCAGAACAAAACCTGCAAAACTTTAAATATCTCAAATGTTGGGCTAACATTGATGCAGAGCAGCTTTTACAATTTAAAAATAATATTAATGCTGGTGCATAGATTCAGTTTTACAGAACAACTACAGTCTTATCTGTTGGCCAATGAGCCACTCCACTAGAAGAGCTGAGGGCTCAGTGCCTTGCACGAGGGCACCTCAACAGCGGTAATGTTGAGGTACCACTAAGAAGAATTCAGTCAATGGTGTATTAAATACAGTAGTTATTAAGCAAAAAAAAAAAAAAAAAAAAACCCTGAATCAAAAGTTGACAGTGCTGTTGCTCATAGTTATTCTCTAATGTAAAATGTACAACAGTAATATTGTTGTAACTAAAGTTGGTCATTTACCTGGAAACTGTTGTTTTGCCCTGTTAAGTCTGGAAAAAATTGTCAGCTACTAGTTAAATCCTGGTTTCTGGCTTACCTAGCACACCAAGAATACATGCTACCCACAAGATATCTGCAAGGAGAGAAGGAATGAAGAGAACAGCAGCTACAGTGCAGCCATATTTTTCTTGAAAAGGGTCCATGAGGGTGACGTAGTCCTTCGCCCACATTGGTTTAACAAGGAAAAGTGCTCCTGAAGTTACATAAACAGAAATAAAATTTTAAATTAAAATGCTTGGCTACGTTGAACCTATGTCACTGTCTCCTAAATGAGACGTCTAGAAGTCTGTGTACCTTCATTGGAGTTCCAATTCTGAAACAAAAATCAAATTTCACGACCAGTTTTTGAACTTTTCCAAACGGATGTTTTGTCAAACCTGTCACTGGATTTTGTTGGAACAAATCAATAGCTCTATTTGTGGCGACATCAGAAGAATTGTTTTGTTCCCCATTTTAATCAGACAATGAATCAGACAAAATCAAATCTAGATAATCAGAGTAAATTTACACCTAAGTTGTTGCCGTTATTTGTCATTTCATGTTTGATCAAGCTCATGTTGTTAACATAAATGGACTGACGTATTAAATTTCCACATATCTGCATTTAAAATTTAGATTTTTTTGCATTGATAATTCAGTGAATCTCTTGGTTAATCAAATGCAAGAGTTAAAGGTTTCACACTATCGATATGTTGTGTCTGATCTAACAGACTCACCAATAATCATGTTGAGAGAGAAGGTTAAGGGTGCGATGGCCTAGACCAACCCCTGGGTAGGATTGTAGACCACTTCTGCATTACGCATAATATATCCTCCTCCCACCCACGTTGCTGCAAAACACACACAAGCACCGAGACAAAAAGAGGTGAAATAAACCCAATTACACTGAAATTGTGATTTTGACAACAGGTTTTAAAATACCCCCCCCCCAAAAAAAAATAAAAATAAATGCTTCAGTCAACCTATAAATGTCTCACCCTTAAACATCTCATATTGTTGAGTTTTAATGTAATTGATTATTACTGTCATAATTATATTACCTGCCATTGTAAAAATGCTGACCCAGATGTTCAAGTTCCGTCCTCCAACCATTGCAACTTCACTCAGGTGCCCGGTGCATTTCTTCTCCTCACGTTTGGACTTCCTAGGTGCCCAAATGCCTATGCCCAGTATAACCATGTAAAAGACTCCAATGGAAATCACTCCTGGCCAGTTTACTGCCATTCTTGTAGTGAAGAGACACAATACACAAGATCAACGCTCTCGGAGCACGTTTGACTCAAATCGCACTTTTCAGCGGCTCAGATTGTGCCAATGAGAGCTTCAGAAACCAGAAGGAACCAGAAATTGGTTGCGCACTTGTTTTGAACTTTAAACCCATTTCAAACACCCCAGGCTGTTGGAAACTAATGTGTTCGACTTTATTACACCTTGTTCACAGTCAGCAATCGTGTTTCAGAGAAAGACATCACAGATTAAATTAATTACGAACACTTAGCCTATAGGCTGCTATGAGACTACGCTAATTTATTTATTTTTTTTAAAGCATGCAACATTTCCATTTGTCAGAGTTTTTAAGCAGGTAGACCCAGGAACAGACACGGAGACAGACTGACTGGTAAAAGATGAAATTTATTTATTTTTTGGGAGAGAGGAGAGGGGTTGAGCTGGCTTCTGCAAGTTGAACGCAGAGCTGAATGGCGTGGAGAGAGGCTGGGCTGGCGAGTGCTGGATGCCGGGAGAATTCTGGTCCTGGAACACGAAGGAGACAACGTTCAAATCTGAACAAAAAAACTGACTGGATACTACTACTAGAAAATGAACAATTCTAGCGGCCAAACAACGTGTTTACCACACAGGAAGCAACAACGAACTGGCGAGGAGTGGATGAAGAGCCGGGGTAGATATGCTGCAGCACTTGATCAGTGGACAGGCATCAGGTGAGCACGCTGACTGAATGATCAGAAGATTGGAATGCCAAGCCCTCACACACACACACACACACACACACACACTCAGAACAAAAGACATACAAGAAACATGAGGGTAAGGGAAAATACGGGACAAATGGGAAAAGGGAGAGAAAACCAGATCATGACACCATTTTGAACAGACATATGAATCATCATTTCATTTTGATGTGCCCTAAACAATACAAGTAGACGAAACTGTATGGTTGGATTCAGCACATATCAGACTAAAAGCTTATATATGGCCAATTTAACCAAGGGTTTTTGAGTTATTTGAGCCAAAATGTATTGCACAGACATGTAAATCCATAAATATTTGCAGTAACTGGATTTCTGGAAGCAGTGTTTGTAACTCTACATGCAGTCATATGAGTAACAAATTTTAATGTGGTATTTTGGAATAATGCAAATGTATTTGTCAAAAAATTATTATGGATGCAAAATGGCTTGCTTATTTAATTTTTTAATGCATTATTCATTTTTATGCTTTTGAAATGGCAAAGCAGCAACTACAAACTTCTCCATAAATAGGTCAAATAAATAATATATTTGCATAGACAGCTTATGTCTAGTGCCCTAAAATAGGTAGCCTTGGTAAATAAAAGCACAATGGCTGTGAAAATAATTGCTCTTTATTGTTTATCCTCTTGATCTTTCATTGAAAATATTAACAAAAATATAACCTTTCAATCAATAAAATAATTGAAAGGAAAAAGAAATTCTTATCACATACAACTTGCTGCCAAAGTATAGACACTAAAGATGTACATGCTGTTCTGTTTTATGAAACATTTGAGGGATTTGCTCCTTCATACTAGAAATTACAAAAAAAACACAAAAAAAAAACAAAAACGTCTTACTGTCTTGTCAAGATAATATTTTTTGTAATTGCTGGTATGGAGGAGCAAATTCCTCAGATGTTTCACCAGTGTGCAGTCATTTCAAATTGATGTTGATAACTAACTTTTGGTGCAATTAATTCATTCAGTGCATTTAACACATTATCAAGACTATAGTACAAAGAGGTTTTTTTTACTCATCCAATCTGTCATCAGAGGTCCAGAACCTGGAGGTTTTGAACAGAATGTTAATTTTTAAAGCCACTGTATTCCATTTACTGGATAACATTAACAAATGCTTAATCCTTCCATTGTCCTAAGGGTCAAAAATGACCTGTTACTGTGTTTAACAACAGAGAAAACCCCCTAAATTAAAAATTTTCAGCATGAAATTTGATGACTTTGAAGTGACCCTTCCATTGGAAAAGTTGAAACATTTTCTTTTTTTATATATTTTTTATAAAAGCTGTACATCATCAGGGTACAAAGATTGTCTTTGGGTAATTTTTTGACCTGTCAGCTATAAAATCATTTACAGACAAACTGAAGTAAAAATAAATGATTTATAGCAAATACACATGAACACACATACATGCATGGCTTCAAACAGAGGTCTAGTAGTTTACTCCCTCATTCTCTGTCACACACCACACACACACACACACACACTGAAAGAGGGAATGTGTCCTTATGCTTAACAAAAACTTTCTTGTGTATTTTAGTCTCCTCCCTCCACCCACACGACTGTTCTCGTGGAAATACTGTGTTCTACCGCGAGAAACACACACACACACACACACACACACTCAGTGAGACAGAGAGAAGTGCTTATGCTTGAAAAAAAACTTTCTCGTGCATATGCAGCATCCCCCCCTTCTCCCAATCTTGTACTTTCTAACTGGAATACAAGCAGTGTGTGAAAAATCAGGAAATTGTATTGAATACTAATCTGTTGACTATGAGCCAAATGCTGTTTCTGAGTTTAAATGTTTTGTTTAAATGCCTCCAGTACTCAATTATAAACTCTGAGACTTTCATGGTAGATTTCAGTCTTTCAAAACTGAAATGCTGTGTGCCATTTTTTTAAAATGAGCATACTCTTTTTGCAATTTATCTGCAGCATCTTTTTTCTGAAACACTTTGCTGTTTATTGTGACAAAGTGTTATACACTCACACAAAATTGAACAGCAGTGGTTGGAATTGATCATAGGTGTGGCGAGCGTAACTGCAAAAGTGTGAAAGAGCAGCTGGCTTGACTGCTCCAGCTTGACAATCAATCAGCCAGGGCAAAGATTTCTGACAGCTAAAGGTTTCATCTCGGTTACCGCTTCCTTGCAGCTAATACACATGACCACAAACACAAAAGGAGGGTCTTTTGGCCCAAAGACAGGAACGTTAACAGGTTAGGATTAGGGTGGAGCAGAGAGAGCTGAGGTGCCTTGGAAGCATTGAAAGTGAGTTTAATTACGTAAACCTTGTCACAGTTTAGGAAAACTAATTTACCTTGAGTCACCTGTTGGTTAACTCAAGGTAAATGTGGTGAGGCTGCTCTGCATTCGCTCTAACAGTGTGTTCCATCAGTAAAAAGTCTTCCAGTAATATAGCTTATGGTATTGTATGTTTAAAATTGGATAAAGTATACACCAATCAGCCACAACATTAAACACTGACAGGTAAAGTGAATAACATGGATCATCTGGTTACCATGGCACCTGTCAAGGGGTGGGATATATTCAGCAGAAAGTCAACAGTCAGTTCTTGAAGTTGATGTGTTGGATGCAGGAAGAATGGCCAAGCGTAAGGATCTGAGCGACTTTGACAAGGGCCAACTTGGCTAGACACCGAGGTCAGAGCATCTTCAAAACGGCAGGTCTTGTGGGGTATTCCCGTTATGCAGTGGTCAGTACCTACCAAAAGTGGTCCAAGGAAGGACAACTGGTGAATTGGCGACAGGGTCATGGGCACCCATGTCTCATTGATGTGCGTGGGGAGCGAAGGCTAGCCGGTCTGGTCCGATCCCACATAAGTGCTACTGCAGCACAAATAGCTAAAAAAAAAAAAGCAGCAGATATATACATACATACATACACACGTACAGCCAGATTTGTGTATGTAATTGAAGTAGAAAATGTCTGTTCTGTACCCTTCTGTAGCCTTTTACCTACTCTGTACGTTTAACCTTCAGTTAGAACACTGCTGTACTGCTTCCACAACCTTGTTTTTATCATTCCTCCAAACGGTCATATCTTATGTTGACATACTTGCAGTCTGATCATCCTGCAGTCACGTATTTCTCACATACACACACACAGACACACAGTATTCTCAATCATCTATAAGTATCACACAGACACATATAACTCTGAGACTTTTTCACATCGCATGCTGTCTACTCTCCTCAGGCCTGATTCATCAATAAACCTGATCTGCCTAAAGACGAACTCGCTTTCTCCAACTTTCGTCTCCATCAATAATCTACTTTTTATTACACTTTACATGCTATTGATTCCATTTTCTTATACGGCTGGTGGGTGAGCTATTTTCTGGGATTGTGTTATGTGTTCATTATGCTGGTGTTATACAGTTTTGTTGTTGTTTAATGAGGTTTTAACATGATTTGTTTTAATCATGTTTTGTGTTGGTTTCAAGTGCAGTAAATGAAGTCAGTCGGACACTCTTAATCTCACACACACACACACACACACACACACAAACAGGGTTCATGGAAAATATGCTACACATCCCTGCAAAAAGAATTTAATAAGAAATTAATAAATCCCATTGCTGTCCTAAGCTGAAAAATTACTTCCTGTGCCTTCTGATCTGATGGATCACTAGGCGGACGTGTGATCACCTATCTGTGACCTTTAGCCACAAAAGTCATTGATTGAGTCTCTGGTAACGTTGCAGGTATCCTAGTAACCGCCACAGCCTTGTAACTGGATCAGCGAATCGTTAGCACGAAATGAGCTCTGGAAGGAGCAGTTAAAGGATCGGGTTCTGCTGGGATGCAAGCTTTTGTTGATGTTTCTTGATGTTGCTTTGTTTCACTGAAGATGAAACCTCAGTAACTTTATACCTTGAATGGGAGTTTTGCTGCTTATTAGACTGTGTGGGCCATGCACTCTCTGGGAGTTTCTGAACCTATAACTGGACAACTAGAGCATCGTGGGACACTTGTGTGCACTCCTCTGACCAACACTTTACTGATGAAGAAGTGACATTGGAGAGAAGGAAACACTTCTGGATACTTTTTTGCCAGCAAAAATATTAATCATGTGACTGACAAGTTGATCTACCTTTTCCTGATTACGAGCATTTCAAGTTGTATTCAGTGAAAATCATGCCTTTTAATAAGAAGAACTACGGACACTTATATTTGTATTTTTACAAAACTGAATGCATTACTCGTTTGGGAGGAACCTTCCAGCTTTCTCACAATTTAGTTGACTTCAAAGATAGAAAAACAAAAAGATAGATTAAAAAATGAGCTGGAATTCAGTCTTGTAGGGAAAGGACATGGATGACCTCCCAGACAAGCCTTCTGGTCTGTTTAATCAAAGGGGCATCCTTAAATGTAAAGCCCTGGGCCTTTCTCTGAGACAGGTACTGCTGCTGCTGCTGCTGCTGCTGCTGGGGAATGTGTTGCAGAACCAAAGTTTAATACTACATTGTCCCAACCTGACAGCACTCGGTGGGTTTCCCAACTTCACCTCCCAAGCAGGCTCACCTTTCTTCTTTAAGATCCCTGTCCTGGAACCCATGGAACTAATGATGCATTACCAGGTGAGCTGAACCTTGTTTGAAAATCTACTTTTACACTTAATGAAACTGAATATCTGGCAATAAGACATTAAACCTAGAAAAATGTTTCCACCCACTAATATCAACAAGACTTTTTTCCCAGCTACCCCTGGCTGATGAAGAGGGTCCTTTGCCCCACTGGATGGTGTTTAAGCATCAGACGAGCAGTCTAGTTGGCTTGGGTCTGAGAGAGGATTGTGGGATATACCGCCTTAAAGTGTCTGTTATTAGCAAAAAGTGTGAAAGTGCTGCCTTCTTTTACCTGCACATCCAGAATGACACAGACAAGCATCCACAGTCACCCACAGGAATGTAAGATGGCAGGAAACTACACTTTTATGAATAAAAGCAAGATGTCACCAATTTTTTTGATAGCAAAATTTGAGTTTCCTATTAACAGTTCCTTTGCATATGTGTCTAATAGGAACACTTTGACCAGCACCATTTGGGCAACTCTTCTCCTTCAGCTGAACACTGAGAGCCTTGACGCCAGTCAGCGTATTTTTTTGGTCAGCACCATGGCCGACTTCCTCCATCTGCCTCCAGGCTTTGTCTACCTGTATTCAAGGAGTAAATCCTCCAAGGTACAAGGAGACAAGCTCAGAGTCTGTAGGGAAGGTAGGCTTGCTGAGAAATTCATGAAGGAGGAACAGGATGTAAGCAGAGAGATTGGTGAGCTTCTATGGCCTGTTGGTTGTCAAGGAGAAGAACGACAGCATGATTTGGCCAAGGTATTGGAATACAGTACAAATTCAGGAGGCTTGACAAGGTTGCTTGGAGTTCCTGTTTTGGGATGGAGAGTGCTTTGTGCAACTGGAAGGTCGAAACGTAATGTTAAATGGGATTTTCGATGGCCAAGACATACACCTACTCCTAATATGGTTGTTCCAACTCAGCTCCAAGAGAATGTGAAACCCATGGAACATTCACACATGTATTCTCTTCCTTTGACTGAGCTGGCAGCACATAACCAAAGTCTCAGGATTTCAAACATCTTGGTGCATATGAACCACATGGGGATAAAGCTGTCAACAACACGGACACAAGATTCAACTAACATAATCTCTGTCAGCAAAGAATTTACACGACAGCTTGGCTCGCAGGGTAATGCCTTCTCAGATTCTAGTCTGAAGGCTTTCATGCTTGCCTCTGAGTGGCGCACAAACACAGATAAGATACTTTCAACTGCCCTGTTTTCTGTCAAGACAATCCAGGAGAAGCCAGTATTTACTGGTAAAACTCTTTTGTCAATGTTGCACCAAACTAAGCTTCTTGGTTCAGAATTACAAACCCTCCTTGAAATGACTTACTGCAGTGAACAGTTCTTAGTCGCCATATCACCCATTTTAAACTGTAGACAGACATTAATATTTGAGGCAACGTCAGCTGATGAATTTTTCTTGACCACAGAGTGGAATCCGGTTGAAAGCAGTGTATTTGGTTGGATAAAGAAAACTGCCTCTAAGGTTCACTCCAACACCCTTACAGAGTCAGAACTACTCCCTAGTCCATTTCTCAGCACAAAACAGGAGTCTGGAAATCATTCACCCTTTTGGCCTAAACATATATCAACAATCTGGAATTTTGCTCACACCACATTCGTTGAGGAACTTTTGACTGGCACTGGGCTCTCATTGTTGTCATCAGTAGAACCACACAGTATTTCCCCTCCCCTGCTGATGACCCCACTCTCTCACAGCTTTACTTCCACGCTGACACATCAGACTGTTGACAGAGAGTCATTTATGTCTCGTCTGACCCTCCAACCTCATGTAAAGGAAACCCCCCTCCTGACAGGATCTTATAGAGCCAGTCACACTGACTCAGAAAGTCAGTCCACAGTGGGCTCACTGGGTAAGTCATCTGGTGCTCTCAACTTCTATACGACTGAATGTGATTGTTGTGGGTGCTTAGTCATTCATGTCTGCATCCAAGTCATATGTTCTAATGACTTGATCATATTTTAAAGCTGAATGGAACTCAAAGGATGAAGGAATACAACATATAGGGTAAATGAATGATAAAAGAAGTGACTAAAGGAGAGTTGGATGTTACACAGAGGATTTCATGAAGAGATGCACAACACAGGCATTAACGGATGAGTTGAAAGAATGAATGAAGGTTTAGTGGCTGAATAGAATAAATGATGAATGGAATTTTGTTGGTCATTTATAACTGCATATTAGTTGGATTTGATATCAAGGATGGATGGATGAATATATATATATATAATTTCAATATCTATAAGAATTTTGGGAAATCCTTACAATATACTGAATGTTTGCTTTTTATTTTTCATAGGTTGCACCATCTGTAGCCCTGCTCCTGCTCCATCAGAGAATGTCCTGCTACTAAACTCCAGATTAAATACAATTCAGTCATCATCAAATGATTTACCATCTACGCAGCTGTTTGCAGATGTGTCACCAACCATTTTAATGACCAAGCAACCAGCAATAACTCAGCAAATCGAGACAATTCACTCTACATCTCCAGCTCCATCTGTGATGAATCAGGAAATAATGTCTCAGATAAATTTAACTATTCAGGACTCATCATCGATCCCATCAACAGGTCAGCGGACATTGTTTCAACAGACTGAGCTGGAGGTTCCTTTTTCAGCGTCAATGTTGTACACACTGGAGCCTTCGATGACAAAATTTACATCAGCTTTTTCATCCAAACTTGGGTTCTTCAGTGGACAACTTGAGACACCCAGAACCACACCTCCATTATTTAATCTTGAAACTCACAAAGTATCATTTTCTTCAATGTCATCATTGCAGATATTCTCTTCATCCTCGCCTCCTAATACCAGTGCCTCCTCTTTACAACAAGACGATGAAAGCCAAGTTTTAGCAGATCTAATGTCAGACCCGGGGATACTAAGGAGCACAGAGTTATATTTAGATCAAAATGGACAAACACAGACATTAAGTAAAGGAATTTTGTTGGTCTCCCTATTGAACACACACCCATCTTGGCCTCTACAAACGGATCTTCCTTCAACTCGAACCTCACAAATGATTTCAGCATCGTTAACGGTGTTCGGAAATCAAGCCATTCAAGAAAAGGCAACTCAAAGTCTAGCATTATACTCTGTGACCAAAGATATGTCAGTTCATGAGAGTGCACAGTTCATGCCATCGATGCAACAAATGGTTCTCCACACAATGCTGATCAGAGACTCTCAACAAATAATTTCTGTTGCTTTGATGCCTTCTACAAACAAACTGTCATCTGTTGCCCAAAGTACAAGTGACCTGTATTCTCACATATCTTTAATGCCTCGAATGACATCAAGCATATATTTAAGTACATATTTACTGAGCACAATTCCACTTGGTCTTAAAAGTGTAATTACTCATCCAGCTCCACTGACAGTATTACAGAGCATTTTGACAGAGGAAGGCAATTTTGATCCCATTGCTCCCTCTGCTGCTCAGGAATCAAAAACTACAACCTCCATTCCTCAGATGGAAAGTTTTCAGCCTTCATTTCCAATATCTGGCAGCTCTCTGCCACAGGATCATGTGGATAGAAGTGATTATACTCCACTATTAGCAACATTAACAATTAGTAACATTAACAATAGCAACCAGCCCAAAGACACTTTAGAGTATATTCTGGACATTTCTACAAGTTATATGAATTTTGAGCCACACAGGGATGAGAAGTATTGGACTGCTTTTTCCTCAGAGTTTATAAAATATGATTCAAGTGGACAGTTTCTTTCAACCTACAGAGAAGCGGGGATGGAGACTTCAGAGTATCTTTCAGTGCACCCCACAGGTCTCTCCTTAAATGTTTTAGGGGAGTCAAATGAATTTAGCTCTTTGCTGTGGGTGCCGGTGATGGACTCGACCACGATGACCCCCAGACCCTCAGATTTGCATCACCTACCCACTACATTGGTGTCTCCTTTAATGGGCAGCAGCGGCTTCTTGGAAATCACATACACATCATTTGCACTGAGCACCTCTCTCCTCAGTGGAAATGGTTTAAATTTGGATAAGTCCTTGTTAAATTGCCAGTCATCTAATACAGACAGTGGTAGCCCAATCACAGTGTGTCCGCTCATCAGACATGAACAATCAACTCAACAGATTCTGCGTACATCTTTGAATCAATATTATGAGACATCATTATATGCTGCAGTTCTTTCCTCATCTAGAGGACAGAGATCTTTCCAACCATCACATTCTTCTACTTCTGCCTCAAGTAAAATGATATGTATTCCAGGAATAAATGCATGAATATATATACATAGAGTAGAAGCTGTTCTGTCTATAATATCTGACATCAGACCATGGTGGTTCTGTCAAAACAAGAATTTTTTTCAGGAAGAGCAGATAATTTCCATATCTACAAATTTAGCATCTATAACTAAAATGATCAGATTACATTTTGAAATTGCACAGCCACATTTTTCTCTGTAGAGTTATATTGGACTAATAGATTATCTAATTTTATATTTCAGGCTTTGTCAACCTTCCACCCAAAGTGCTGCAGTCTATTCCAGCATTGATGGCAACTGTTGGCTTCCCTTTCCACTACACACTCCCACCAAAAACCTTTCTAGATCCAGAGGACGGTGAAGCAGACGCCCTTTCCATAGAGATGAGGTTGATTGATGGTCTTCCCTTAAACATGGGTTCCTGGTTGACACTGGATGGTCTTGAGCTTCATGGTGTCCCTCTGGAGACTGACCTGCAGTTTGCCCCTCAGCATCTCCTGTTGGCTGCCAAGGACAGCCAGGGCCTGAGCACTTGGCTGCCTCTCACCCTGGATCTTCATCGCAGCCCTGTTGATCCCTGCCACATTTTCACCCTGACAGCTCATCTGAGCCTCCATTCCATCCTCCGTCACCGCCGCAAGGTAGAACTCCTCCTGGAAAAACTATCTCACTTCTTCAGTAGTTCTGGAAACCACCACCTCTCTATTGTTTCCATGTCATCTGGATCCACCGTGGTGTCTTGGTACGACTATAGCCTGTGTGAGATGGGCCGTGGTAGCGTCAGGCAGTGCCATGTTGACCAAATACAGAGAATGTGGTTGGCAATGAGATCTTCCGATGGATTGGTCAACCCTGCATTCAGAAAAGCAATGTTTCCAGAGTTCCCCATCACTGAGGTTGGGCCTGTCAGCTACAGGCGTGACTGTTTCTCTACAACCTCCACTCCCACTTTAATTAGATTCACCACTTCTGTTACCTCCATCCTGAATCCCAGTTTAGGCACTGATAATTCTCCCAGTCCCACCTCTAACACCAGTTTCTTCACATCTGTAGCTACCACTGCCACAGCTAAGCAGACAAACTCATATCAATGGATGGCCAGCATGCTCACAGCTCTCCTCATTGTCTGCTTTCTCATTCTGATCGTCCTCCTCATTTCGGCAGTTCTCTATTTCTGTAGAGGTCATGGAAGGACAAGAACAGTCGCCATCTGGCCTGCAAGCAGGATGGTCTCGGTTGAAAACATGGATCACAGAGCCTTAAGACCAAGGCTGCCTCCATTATTCCATCCTGAGCTACCTCCACCACCGCTTAAACTATGGACTAGCCTCACACAGGGCAATGAGAAGCCACTTCCATCCACCTGTGTGCAGGGAAAATAAACTCTTAACACAGAAATGCATCTTCCTCCTCCTCCATGATACCACTACTGAGTCCAAGTATCTCAGATCAAAAAAAAGTAATAAAACTGAGCTGAATTTGAAAAATCTGATGTATAAATTGGAAAATGTTAGCAATGTACAAACTGAGAGGTGCAACTGACAAAATCAGGGTTCTCTACTAACAGCTTTTATTGTTTTACATAATATGTAAAGAGCATATCTACAAAGTCAAAGGTAAAAAAAAATTAGAAATTCCACATTCAAGTTCATTTCTTGGTATTTTGATGTCCTTGTTTTGGGAGTGTAGGTGACACCCACATCTGTCAAACATGGTGGTCCACAATCTCCTTGAAAAAGAGGTAACAAAAGATCTCTGCAAAACATCATCTGGAGGCTTTTCCATTCTCATGGACATCCATCCTGTGAACAGGAAACCATAAAATTCATGTAGTTTGATGCACAAAATAAAATTTCAAATTTGATTTTGTTCATAAACGATGCATCAAAAACTGAAAATTGTAAGCGTTTGTATTAACAGGGACAACATGCTTTTGTCTCATGTGCTTGGATGCATCTGATACTAGATTTGTTTGTAATGTATGTATGCACAGATATTTGAGCTGTGTGTATCCTTATACACAGTCACCAAGTTTAATTTGTTCATAAAACAACCTGAATAATGGACAATTCAGTCATTTTCCTTGAAAAATCTATAGTACACAAATTGGATGTGGAATATAGGAGGAACGTTCATACCCCTGAAATGACAAATGACTGACGTTTTATAATAAACTAAAACTAAAAGAGAACAGACGTTTCTACTGGGATTCTGTACAAAAACACTTTCACTTACAGGAGAGCTTTTGCAAAGGTAAAATTATTTCTTTCTTCTAAAATCTTCTGGCTTGACTACCAAAGTGAATTGCTACTTTAAGAAACTCACCCATTTTCATCTTTCAGATGCTGGTACAACTCAAACTTGTTGTTAACCGAACTCACTCTCCCAACAAACTCTTGGTGCTTCCTGGAGTTGGCTGCAGTGATCCGATTGGTCCACATGGTGAGGAGAGAAACTGGACCTACAGCAGCAGAGAGACGAGGACACAAGTCAGTTACACTAGATGATATTTGCTGAAACTTCACATCGGCTCATATTCATACAGACTCACACCTTTTGCTCTGTCTGCAGTCTGAACCTCCTCTGAGGACAGACGGGGCTTCTTGTTGAGCGGTTCTGGGGAGTCCGGAGAATCCTTGATCACCTCTGACTCCTGATCTTCTTTATCCAACAAACCCTTTAGCCTTAAGGTTAAAAACAACAAGGCAGTGTAGCTTCAGAGTAAAGTAAGCATATCGTAAGTTTAATGACCCATCACACCCAAAGGCCCAGCAAAAGATTAATTTTTCAGCGTGTTGATTGTGTTTAAAGCCCAGGAAAGAGAAAAGATAAAAGGAGAAAGGAATTGTGGGTTTACACTCAAGCCCTACTGACCTTTCTGTGTCCTGCCAGCTTTTGTCATCTGTGTCCCTGCCTCCATTTTTCTCCATTCTGTCTTCCCTCTCCTCCCTCTTCCTCCCTCTCTTCTTCCTCTCTTCCTCCTCGGGAGGTTTGCTGCGGCAGGCGATGATGCAGTCCAGAACCCGCTGGTGCCGGTCAGTGGCTCCGGCGTGAGTTTTCACTAACGTCTCCAGCTCGTTCCACATTATGCGGTACTGTTCATCCCTGGGGGAAAACAACAGGGCAGAAACATCAGCGATCCTGCTGCTTTAACTGTTTACTATCAAAAATGCTTTGGTTCCAGTAGTAATACCTCTTGGGGCCCTTTCCTCTGGATCCCACAGTGGAAATGGGCAGAGGATCGTTCTTCCTCTCCATGTCTACCAGGTTGTAAACCGTCTTCTGGCAGGTCAGAACGTCCTCCTCAGTCAGGGTTTCTTTCACGATTAGGTTAGCCAGAGGAACCACCTGCAGGAAGACACACACAGGCATGAGCAACACAGAAAGCACAGGAAGTCCTCGGTGCACAGGGAAGCACGGGGAAAGGCGCCGTGAAATCCTGAAAAGCCTTCTGCTCTTGCTGCTTACTGCCTGCATGTTGAAGATGGTGGTCTGGGAGATGATCATTGGCCAGTATCGAGTGTGACGTTCAAGCTGGGCTTTGGCTCTCTCTGCTGGTAGCTTCCCCGATGGGTCTGAGGACGACTCTGAGACAGGAGTCAGGCGGTTCTCCCTCATAAACTCGCCGAAGTCCTGAGGAAGAACAAATGGTATTATTACCAACGAAGAAGTCAAATTCTATAATTGTACACTTGACTTAATTGAAAATCCTGATAATTAGAGGAAAACTGGTGTGTATTTTGATCTTACAGTGATGCGATAGTCTGTCACTCGGCCTCCGCAGCCCTCACTGATGGAAGGCGGGTCCTCCAGGGTGGACCGGTTGCTACTGAGCACGTGCAGGAAGATCTCACCGCCGTGACTACTGAGCATGTGGCTAATCACCTTTGACCCCGACTTTCTCGGCTGCTCTAGCAGCACAGACCGACCTGGACAATCGGTGAGTGAAGCCATCGGCAAATAAGCCAAATTAGTCAGTTGCAGGTAAATTTCATATGTCGTGACATATTGGTTTTACACTGTTATTCCAGCTCACCGTTAAGGAGGAAGTTTGTCAAACATGACGAGGGACGACTGTTTACGTCAGTGGGAGAGATGCGATAGGCTCCCATGCAGTAATGCAGCTCTGAGGGAGGAAAACATTCATCAAAATTAGTGACTGAATTTCTCCCTTTCTTGGACGCTGTATGCACGTTAACCACCTAACAGTTTTGCAGAACCTTGTAATTTTACTGTATTTCCCAATCAACCTATTTACAATATGTTTTAATTTTAGTCAGATCTTAATTAATTTTAGTTAGAACATAATGAATTCTGAAACTATATCAGGCAAACCACTTGATATAAATCAAGAAAATCTGGAGGAAAAAAAAAACTCTTGGACGATATTCAGTTTTAATGTCTTAGAAACCTACAAATACATTAATTTATTCCCTCAGCTGATTGTAACCACCTATGTTGTTGGTTCTTGGTGTGCACCATTTCAACGTAACCGTCTCTTTGAGTCCATTGTCTCTTGTGCTGCTGCCGGCCATGTGCAAATCTCCTACATCGCAGAGAAAGTACAGTATAGTAATGATTCATGTACATAGTTACTTATTTTATTTGATTACGTTGAATTAAGTAAAACCAAAATAGTCAAGGACAAAATAATGAGACCCATTTCCCAATTTGAAAGTCAGTAAGTCAATATGCAGAATTTTAAGTCATAGTTTACTCTTTAAAAAGCTCTTACTGCTTCACTAAAACTTCAACTAAACCAAATAACTAAATAAATAAAAACAAAGACTACAGGAACTCACCACTTTTAAAGAATTCCAGGTGAGCGTCCTTGTGATGCAGGAGCTCAACGTCATAATTAGCTGATGTGTTGGCGTGCTGCTCCTCCTGCCCGTTCAGAAATAAGAAATACAGGTTATCATGAAATCAAGTCTTCACACACACATACAAGAAAATATATATGCACAAACACACACCAACACTGCTGATTTCATGTCCCAAAAGCTGAAAGCAAGAGGCAAATGTTTTAAAGTCCTGTGTGATAGTCAAACATACTTTTTACTTTCTTTAAATTCTCACAAAAACACATTTAAGTCTACATCTTGTTCATCTAAATCACAGGTTGTCAGACTTTTAAAAGGCTAAAGACCACAGTTTGATACCTTTTGGCCAGAAGACTCAACTTTGGGAACCACTGAAAAACAAACTTCTAAATCGTACGCTTTGGACTTATCTATACTCAGAAAGATAACTGGATTAAAACAACTGAAAGAGGAATCATGTACACATTAAAGGATAGTCATATGTAAAAACTAGTTATGAGGACGGCACAATGGACCACATTAAAACACTAAGGGGGGAGTCATGGGAAGAAAAGGAACTGAAGGGAGAAAGTTTGAATAGCTTGCAACGTGTGCACACTGACAAACACTAACAGTGTTTAAGAACTAAGACGAGACAACGCTGGTCACAGAAAACTGGACTTTTCACCTTTTCAGTTCAAATTCATATTCAGCCTGCAGTTTTCTATGCATGTTTTTAATGATTGTCAGTAACTGGCAGAAACACCATCAAGCAATTTGACTTCTGATATACTGCTAACCTCATTCTGGGAAGTCCACATGAGACCAGAGTTGCCCGCTGCAACCACTGCAACCTCATCCAAATAAAAGACTGACACTGTGAGCCTATCTGCAGGTAAAGCTCAAACTATACACTCCCTCAGTTGCATGTGTGTGTGATAAGAGTACTAACCTGTTCGCAAACATTTAATGTGGGCTAGCAAAACAGAAAATACAGCATGAAACCAGCAGCAGGTTCACAGTCATATCGACATGCAGATGATGAGCAAAACGTAACGACATAACGTTTTCTGAGATATTACAAGTGATGAGCGCAAACGAGAAGGAAAAAGTATTAAAAAAGCAATCAAGCAGGAAAAACCTGAATGACAAAAATGTAATCTACTAACAAAAACAAAAAAAGTGATGTGAATTAAGACATTTGCACATTCCTGTTCTCTTACCTTCATAGGGATGTTTGTGATGGTGGTAGAGGCCAAATCAAAGTGCAGCTGGACCAGAATGTTGAGTTTGGTGGCGAGGTGCCTCCCTGCACGGACACTGTGAACCTCACTAGTGAGCATGGGAGATATCTGAGACAGTGAGAAGAAATGGCACATATAACTCATCTTTTATTCATCATTATTTATTAATAAAAGGGTTACTAAAGATCTCATTTTAGTTGGGTACAGAGTGATGACACACTTCCTTTTCCATATACTTGCTTTAGTCTTCTTTTTAATTCTCAGTAAAACTGTCTTTCAAAGAATAACCTGAGTTTTGCAGTCCCTAATGATGCGTATTCAAATATGGAGACAGTTCTTTTGATAATGGCACCATAGCAAGCATTTAAAGTTGAAAACCTGCATTTGAGAATTCATTAGAAATCAGTTGTACACTTTTATCTTTGAGAGTTTCAAAAATATAAGAATGGCTGAAGAGAATCTTTGACACAGTGCCACCTACTAGAAATTAAGAAGACAGACGTGCCAATTTTAATCAAAAACACTTTTTCTATAGTTTGTTAAAATACTGTCCAATATCTTTAGATCTCCAAGGGTAATTCTCAAAAATTCAGACTGTACATGCTGTTTAAACATGCATATCTAAGGCAATATGTAACTTGTGAGCCTGGTTCCAGTGTTGCTTTATCGTGTCTCATCTCCTCTGATGTAAGGCCGGGTTCATGTCAAGCTGATGTCATGTATAAATCTGGCCAAACAGGTTTGTCACAACTGCATTGCTCGGCATGACAAGTCCTGAGCTCGTTGTTAGCACCAACCTCTTTCTTGGGTCGGTCGGACACCAGCGTGTCCTCACCCTGTGGGTAAATGTGAACTAGAACCAGCTGACACTGCTGGATGGCCATCAGCCTGAAACACACACACTGATCAGTCAGAACAAATCCCTGGAAACGTTTCAGTATTATCAACACACATCAACATTCACATAAATGCGTACAACTGCATGCTCGTAAAGGTACATTTTCACTGCAGATTATAAATGCAAGCAATAAAATTAGTTTACTCTGATTTCTATCAAGTGTGCATCTAGGTAAAATGTAATCTTATGTAATTATTAATGTTCTGTTTCAGCTTGTCAGCCACATTCCTAAGCACTTTATCAAGCTGTCGTTGACATATTTCTTCACAAATTTCTTCAATGTCATCTGCTACTGACCTGTCTGAGCCTGCAGCCAGCTTGTTTTGCTCTAAAATGGTTTCTTGGATGCAGTCTTCCAACATGCGCACATGAGTATCACTGTAGAATAAACACAAACTAAGCAGAAGTGGAAGTACTTTGCATCAAAATCGTGCCATGTGGTACTAATTCATACTTCTAGGTTTCCCCTCATTTTCCAGCTTTAAATTCAAATTATCTTTGCAGCCAGTTGTTGTCACTATAAGTTGCTCTGAAGTATTTGCCAAATATAAATGTAAAACAAAATCTAAAAATGAAAAATCCATTTATGTTATTTTACCAGCTAAAGTGATTTGTAGAATAAAGTGTCACCACCATCAAAGCTACTGGTGTATTCTGGCTGGATCTTTGGCTGGTGTTTATTTTTTTGCCCTGCTCTTGACCTCTTGACGGTGTTTACCTTTTAGCATTGGTTAGACAGATGATACGACCCCTATTGGCAACCCTCTCAGCTGTATCCATCAGAGCTGTTCGCTTCTCGTGCTGCAGCTCCGTGATCTTGCATAATGCCTCCACTGCAGCAACCAACCCATGCAGGATGCTGCAGCACTCGGGATCCTCACGTGGGTTCGGTGGTCCCACGGCTGCCAGAGCCGACATGAGCTACCAGATAAAGGAGGAAATGTCATAATCGTATCAGCAGTCAAATTCTGAAGAACACTTTTCCAAAACAAAACATATGGTTACTCATGTTTACTGGATTTATGTAGCAGATAGTAGCTGCTGCTGCAAAGATTGTGAAAACCATTTTAATGTGACAATTGGAAAATTATTAACTTTTTATTTAACTACTGTGTATTACCTCATGAGTGCTTTGATCTTCCTGTCTCCAGCTATTCAAGGTGTGGAATTCTGAATCACTCACAATGTAATTAACCTATAAAATAAGGAGATGACAAAATGTTAACCAACACATTTATTTACTGTGATGCTGTGGTTATTGATACACTATGGCTAAGATGATTGAAACTGTATGGAACATAAGTGATTTTGCAATGGGGAAGCTAACCAGTTTGTTTTTTGGGTAAATATCATAGAGGATCCGGCAGTACTCCATGGAGCACTCCACAGCACATGTCCACAGGGACTTGGACACGGGAGCCAAAGGTATGACACCTTGAGCTCGACTCTTAGTCAACACATCACATTCAACCTGCTGACGACTAGACTCTGCCATGTAGGGACAGTGGTCCACCACAAAGACGGTCTTGTGAGAAACAGAAAACATCCTCATTTTGAAAATATGCTGTGCGTGCAAATCTGGAAAGATAAAGGAAAAATATGGCAAGGGTTAGTTGCATGTTTATTTTGCTTATAGGAGTTAAGTGATAATATAAAAAAAAAATACACAGTATAAACATACAGAACCTAACCTCAGTTTGATTTTTTTTTTTTAANTATAAAAAAAAAATACACAGTATAAACATACAGAACCTAACCTCAGTTTGATTTTTTTTTTTTAATTTGATGTGAGGATTTAAGCTGACATACATCTTTGAGACACTATAAATAATAAATCAGTAACAACGAATAGACTAATTAAAAACCCAATCAAAAAAATAATGTTAAGGTTTTACTGACAGTCAATTTCAGCAAATATAGCTTTATAAAATAGGGATGATCTGGTGTTAAGTGTCTAAAAACATCGGTATTGTTATTGACCAGTTGTGCTGATGAACATGTCTAGCCATTTCGTGTTAGTTACCTTCCTGAAAATCTCCCCAGATGAGCGCTGCCCTGTCAGAAAATTATCTGATTTGGGTCAAATTTAGATAGTTAAGCTGATTATGTAGCTACCAAACTAGAAACCGGACCCGTTTTAGGACATGTTGATCCTGGAGAACTCCTTAACGACCGCAAGCTAACGTAATACTAAGAGGCGTATGTTAGCTTTAGCTTGTTAGCTAATAAGCCGGGGTCATCTGTTGATTTATTTTCATTACCAGTGATATAAACATGTACTTTTTGTGGCATTTAGATCATACTAAGTTACTTTTTTCCACCGAATCCACTTCGAAATTATCATTATCAAACTATTTCGAGACGACAAGGAACGACAGAAACGACACACTTGCAAGCTAGCGAGTTTATTTTTGACGGAAATGTGTCCTGAAGTGTTCCGTCATATTTGTTCTGTCCTCCAGCTACTAGCATACGTATAAACAGTTCCTACCTCTGTCCAACAGCAGAAACAAATCCTCTACTTGCCTTAGGTTCACAACATCGAAAAAATCCCCATCAAACCTATCACCACAAACTTGCGCATCACCTGTTTGTTGTTGTTGTTGTTGTCATCTGGATGATATTTTTTATTATTTTATTGTATTTTTATATGCATTTATTATTCAAGAATATGGGTTAACAAAAGACGCTCACAATAAATCCACTTTTAAACCAAGAACATAAAATTACCCTATCAATCCAAAATAATTTCTAATATTTCTTATTCTGCAGCTAAATTCAAAAGTTAAGATAAAATGATGCAGAATCTCTTTTATAGTTGAAAGAGCTGTAGGCCAAATTTTTTATTTTAATTTTGGACATTTTATCTACATACATATTTTTATCTCTCATTAACGTGTACTTTTGTCTTTATCTGATACAGACCGCACTCTTCAAGTTTCGTTTTACTGGTTCAGTAACGACAAAGATAGCCTTCAATAATTTTGTTAAAGTTAGTGTCGCGTCGCGTTTGTATATGTTTGTCCATGGAGGCCACCGTAGTTTTGGGGAAATTATTTCATATTTACTGATATATAAAATATCCAGCAGGGGGCAGTGTTTGTGAAGCGCGAGGAGTGGGCGTTCACCCTCCTTCGGCCCCACCCTTCGGCTTTACGTTCAGTCAAGTCACAACTTGAAGAAATCTTTTTTTTCTGTCGAAGAAATGTTGCAAAACGAAGCGAAAATGTACGGAGGAACGTTCTACACTTTAAAACAGCTGTAACACGGACTGTCTTTCATAACTTACTTTTATGTTTTCGCTTTTCGTGACATTACCTGACCCAGGACGAAGACGATGAGCAACAACGACATCCTTGAGATGGACTCGCTGTGTGAGACAGTGGAGTTAGACGAGGAGGAAGACGTGAACACTATAGATGAGGAACTTGGTGAGATAAAACTCTGTATCTTTATGTTTGGCAAGACTTTTATGTACTTCAAGTAAAGTCAGTGTGGGAACATGGGCCCTGCGTGGGTTTTTATAGGCAACTGTTTATTTAAGGCCATTATACTCAATATATACAGTATCCCTGGTGATGTTGTCATTTGCTCATTCACTACTACTACTACTACTACTACTACTACTACTACAGTTACTTTATATTGTGTTCAGTTTAAGCTGTGGTGGTTTAATTTGTTTAAATTTTCCAGCTGTGAAAGTTAATTGCAAGTTTTCATTGTCCCAGGTCCACTGTGTACACACACTAAAGTTTGTTTTCCTGCCATTATGAAATATTAATCGTTGTTATCATAGTGTCTTGTACTCTTTTGTTTTCTAATAATTGCTATCTAAATCAAGCGAAACACCGAACACGTAATCTAGTTGCATTTTGGTGTTTTACTTAAATCTGTTTGTGTACAAACAAACTAAAGGATAATTGTGTTATAATATATCTAGAGTAAATAATTGAAAATGAGTTGCAGTGAGTAAGCCTGTTGGCAGGGTTTGGACACAAGCTTACACTATTTTTATGATATAGTTTATTTATCAGCATCTTATTAAAAACAAATCTGCCACTGCAAACTAATTTGGGATAGAACAAAAACGTGAATGGGTTGAGGCTGAATGACAATATAATCAAAACTAAATATATGTAATTTAATCTAACTTAATTTAAATATATTTAGTTTTGATTGTATTTGTCATATATTTGTCAATATAAATAAAAATATATATGATGTCAAAAATATACGATCAATGAAAATTATCTAGAATCTTTTTATTTTATCTCTTAAGATAAAATAGTGTCTCTAATGTTAGTGTCTCTAGTGACACTAAGAAATGTAGGCTATCATCTTTGGCTCCTCTGAAAGTGTGTGACACTGATGGTTTGAATTGATTCCATTTATATCTGTCCACATTTCTTTGTTATTTGCATTACTTACATTCCTCACAATAAAAACTAAAACCACACTTTGCTTTGCTAAAGCCTGAACTCTGGCTTTTCTCTTCGGATTGTGTGTTTTGTTTTTTTGCTGACCGCTCACAAGGAGACAAATAGTCTTTCAGGTTAATAATTCATAACAGATTTAATTGTTCAAGTATTTAAAAAGGCTGAGACCCTGTAGAAATGAAAATCACATACTTTTCACACGTAGATGCTTGCTGAAATCACAAAGAGGATGTTACTGCACTTTATTTAATGTGGACTAATATTCCATTTTAATAAATTATTTATGCTCACAGTAGAGGAGGCGCTGACTTTAATAATATGTTAGATAAGCATTGTGGTACAGGTAGTCTAGCTTGTTTTGCAGACATTTGCTTGACATCTCTAACACTTTTCTTCACTGACCTGTTTCACTAAAGGTAATGTTAATTTTTTTTTTTTTTTTTTTTTTTTTTTGAGCCAGGCCTTACTGGTTTGTAAGTTAAGTGACATCAGATACACAGTTTAACACACTCTGTATCCTCACAGCAAGATATTATACTTCAGTTTGCAATCAGCTGCAGTGGGAATTGTGATGTCAGTTCTGATCTTATTTCATATACAAACAAAGAAGACTTAATATTAGAGGAAGACAAATTGTTCCCATCACAGACATTTCTCTGCTACTAGAACATAGAGGAGAAACCTTATCATAACATGCTGCAGTGTTAGATGCAGATAATGATTTGTCACATGGACAGAATGACACTTAATTTACATTTAAAATGAAAGGTTAAGTGTTTAAATATTAGCTTTGAGGTCAAACAGAAGGTGTACTGTGCACTTTACACTGTATAAAAGTCAATTAATGCAGCTTTGCCATGAATCTTCTTTTTTGTTTGTTTGATCTGCCCTTTATTTTGTTGTTATCTTGTTATGGTGGATATCCCTCAGACAGGAAGTGAAGTGAGCGCTGGATGGGAACTGGGTCGAAAGCTGTTTTTGATTACAGGCAGCTTGTATGCATAGATTTGAAATGCTTTCTACAAGAATCACACTCGCTGAGTCTCTATAATTTGCAGATGTTTAGTGAAAGAGTAGTGGAAGCTAGACTAAGGGCAGAAGTCAGCATTTCTGAGCAGCAGTATGGTTTCA
>VXCM01002774.1:0-16266 GCA_014773175.1 Lucifuga dentata
CACTATATCTAAAAATCTAAACATCATGAAAGAAAGTTTAAATAAACATTAATGCTACGTTACGTGCTAGCTAGCTTTACTGAGTTAGCTAAGCTAACCAGCTCTCTTCTTCTTCTGATGAATTTCTGGCAGGCTGTTTAGCTGTTAGCATAATGCTGTACTCTGATGACGTAGGCCAAGACCAGCTAGAAGGCTCTGACCTGTAAAAGAACACGCCCAACATGGCAAATTCAAAATCTGATTGGTTAAAGAATATGACAATCAACAACATCGTCCCATTTGCTTGAACAGCAGAGGGGATTCACTCCAGATTCTGAAGGCCTCAGGCTAGATTTTTTTTACCCGGAGACAGCACAGGGGGAAAATCTGATTGGATAAAAGCTCTAATTCATATGAGCTGCACTGGAAGCAGCGAAACTGAGGGAGAGAGTACCATAGCGATGAAATGACGTTAATAACAAAACTGATGGGAATGAACTTTGTAAAATACATATAGCATTAATAAAACATATATTAAATTATAAAAACATAATTTGATGATTCTGACAATCTCTGGGCCAGCAGAGAAGGCCTTGCTGGCCCTGACGGCCCGCCACTGACAGAAATGTCCCAAACTTTCATTTTCTCTCTCTTTCTCTTCAAGTTCAGCAGAGAGGAACTTGCATCTTTTGTTATGTTCACTAAGCATTCTCAGCTGCACACGCTTTGTCTGGGTCATTTTTCATGTCAGGGTCTGGCCTGCTGATGTCTTTCTTCATAGATCATCAGGTGTTTATTCTGAGCGTTTAATCTCTTTCCAGCATCATGGACAAACTCCGTCCTCGTCCTACTTTGGCTGCGATGGGATGCTGCGCTGAGGTCACAACGCCAGAACGGAAGACCGTTCTTTCATTTCAGAGGTATGGCGCTTTGGTAATATTTCTGTCACCGATGAATGATCACCCTGAGAACGTTGCAAATGAAAAGAAAAAACCAAGAAGAAAAACATTGGAGAGTAATGCAGGACATTTTTCTCCTGCTTTCATTACAAAGTAGATTTATTTGTTGTCTGAAGGACTTTGCAGGACTTCAGCAGCTTCCTACAGCTGAGGCTGCAATTACCGTAAATACTCGACTAAAAGCTGACCCCCCGATTTTGACCTGCAAATTTAGATTTTTAAAGAAACCTGCATATAAGCCGACCTCCTGATGTTGTTCCATCAATTTATTTGTTTAGCAAATTACCTGTTTTTCTGGGTATTGTCATAGTATTCCTCTGATTTTTTGAAAATAATCCACATACCGGTAAACGTGATATTTATTTCAGCAGCTGATTACTGTAACTGACCAATCACAGCACTTGTGTAAAAGCACTTGCGCAAAATGTGCTCATAAGATGTTTAGTCAGGAAATATCTCATTCTAAGGTATGATTTAAACTATTTTCCATGGGTAGTGGTAATGGTAGTACTTCCACCCCTGGAAATTTCCTTCTCTGGGATCAAATTTGAATTTCTCGTGTACAAGTATAAACCCCGATTTGCGTTATGAAATTTGGTAAAAACAAAAAACAAAACTTGGCTTATACTTGAGTAAATATGGTAATGATAGATTATCAACTCATATATATTTTTAGAAATTAACTTGCTGTTTAAAATATATTTTTAAAAAAGTCAAATGCCTGCCTCAAGTTCCCAGAACCAAAATGACTGTGCCAAAATTGAGTATTTTATATATATAAAAAAACTTAAAACCTCAAAAATGTTATGCTATGAAACACAAACAGAAGTCTTTATGCTGCTGCATCTTTCCGTCCTTCCTCTAAGCAGTAAAGCAGAAAACTTAAGTTTCTTTTGCTGCTTTAACACGTTGATGTCGCTTTGACGCCACAGGAAGTGACTTAAAACGTGGCTCTTAAATATGAAGCAGCTCATTAACATGCAAATCTTCATTAGCTTTTACCTGCTAATTAACTTAAGGGAAGCTTTGTGTATGATGCAATTATCACGGCTTATTTAGCGTAATGCTGTGCAGTAACTGTGACTTTTTAAAGAATTACCCACCGAACCCCTCAAAAAGATTAAAAAACAAACTGCAAATAATCAGACATAATATGAAATCACATTAATCTTCCAAAACCAGGGTTTCTTCGGTAGTAAAACTGATTATGACACAGTAACATGTTGTAAAGTTTATAATTTTTGGGAAAACATCACATCTGGATATTTAGAAGCACCCAGGTAAAGAAATTTAGAAACTTTCCTGTGACAAACAAAACGAAAATAACAGCAATTTCTGGTTTGTAGTTGCTTTGTTTGGCATGGAGGAAGAGCGAGCGTGCGTATGTGTGTATGTGTGTGTGTGTGTGTAAAAGAGTCCAGGTATTCTCTGAAGATGAAGTCCACCTCCAGTCGATACGTCCCGCCTCCTGCTGAGAGCCCACAGTGTCTCAGAGAGAGAGAGAGAGAAACTTTTCTTTCTTTTTCTTTCATTTCCTACTGTCAGATCACAGACGGATGCAGCCCGNCTTCAACCGCCTCATAGACGAGTCAATTTGCCCTGGCTGCCCACTTCACCTCATCACGCCCAAACATGAGCTACGAATCTCACCACCAGCAGCCTCCTCAGCCAGCTACACACAGCTACACACAAGCTACACACAGCTACACACCAGCTACACACAAGCTACGCACAAGCTACACACAAGCTACACACCATCTACACACCAGCTACACATCAGCTACATACTGGCTATGCACCAGCTACACAAGCTACACACCAGCTACGCACTAGCTACACACCATCACAGCAGATGTCCATTAACTTCATGTAACTGATCCAACATGGAGCTGCATGGAGGAACATGTATGTCTCCGCCAGAGAAAATAGTCCCGGAAAAGACGTGTTTTATAAAAAAAAAAAAAAAAANAAAAAAAAAAAAAAAAGAAAAAACCAAAGAGCATGCCGTCTACATTCAGACGTACATGTTATCAGGTGAAACATGAAATTATATTAGACATTTGGTAAAATCCCAGAAAAAATAAAATACAGTTTTATGTTTTACTAACATGTATACCGGCAGATTTAAACGTGTAAAATCATCGTTATGATGTCCTAAAATCAATGTGTATCTAAAACACACACATGACCTGTTTGTGAATATGGCTTTGATGTCAGAGATGTAACCATTTTCCAGTTTTCTGAAACCTTTTTGTTGTTTTCTGGAGAATTACTGAGCTGTATTAAAGTCTGCTGAGGGTTCTGAAGGCGGATTATTCGCCGTCGCTCTGTGGATCTCCACATCGCTGCAGCATTCAGCCACCACCAGACCTTCATCCCAGCACAGAGCGGCAGACGGACAGCTGGACGGAGGCCATGACAGATGGCTGCTGCTGCTCCGCCTTCTGCAGCACAGAACGCCATTTAACGCCGAGGTACTATTTAACTCTCACTTAGACAAAACTAAAAAATACAGCGAAAAGACTTTCAGGATGTTTAATCTGCAGGTGATAAAACTCTGCTTTTCTTCTGAGGCTGCAGCATCAGCAACAGGCTTTTGTGTTATTTCTACAAAGCTAAACGAAGGATTTGTGTGGAAAATTATTTTTAACAAGCAGAAATAAAGAAGCCAGAGTAAAAGGGCCATGCCGGTGTTTTTCTACACGATCAAATTTACAGTAAATGTTCCTTTTGTTTTCACAACTACTGAACATTTTCCAAAGCCTAGCATAATGCTAACTATGCTATAATAATAATGCCATAATGCTATCATAGTAGCAACTTCCTGGCAGCCATTTATCTCCATTCATTTATTAATTTAATAGAAATCGTTATTTTTGGTATATTTTATGAAAACATTTTTAGACGTAGTGTAAATTGGTTGAAATAATATTCCCTCACAGCTGACGGCACGCCTGCTTTGATATTAAAGTTACATGATTGCTGGATTTTAAAGGGGAAATATTACACTCTTAGTTACTTAAAGGACCATGCAATTCAAACATGTTACATGCTGACATCAACATGTTACAGAAGTAAAGGACCAATCAAAATGAAGCTTTCAGGAAGGTTCAGGACATTTCTCTAAATGTCAACCTTCAAGTTTGGACACTTTGACAATGTTCAACACAAAGTCCTGCTATATTACATATTAAAGGACCATACCACCCATTCTGCATGTTTGAGCCTAATATATTCAATTTTCATACGTTATGTTACTGACAATCATTTCCCAAAGCATACTACTGGAACGGTGAATTAAAANTTTTTTTTTTTTTTTCCTTATTTTCTTTTTTCCTTTTTATCTTCTTTTCTTCCTGTTTTTCCATTTTTTTCTTTTTTTTCTTTTTTTTTCCTTTTTTTCTTTGTCCCCCTTTTTTTTCCTTTTTTCTTCCTTTTTCCTTTTTCCCTGTTTTCCTTTTTTTTCTTTCTTATTTATCCTTCTTCCCCTTTTTTCTTTTTTTTCTTTTTCTGGTATGCTATTAAAATCACCTTGTTGATACTGTAAACGTTCTTGGGATAGGTAATCCATCATCACCAACAAGACGTGTATTCAGGTTTTTTTAGAAGTTATGTAATTTTAGTGTTTAAGCTCAATAAAAAGCGTGGAGTGAATGTATGCCTCCACCGGGGAATATAGTCCCAAAAGAAGACCTGCGTTTATGGAAAAATTTAAAGGACCGTGACTTCATAAGGCTGTGTAACTATTAGCAGGAGAAACATGGATTTTTAAGGTGGGTGTATCACTTGAATATTTGATTTTGAAAGATTAAGAGATTTAGCAAAATATCAGGAAAGCTGAAATACGGTTTTATCCTTTGGGAAATGATTGTCAGTAACGTAACATGTATGAAAACTGAATATATTAGGCTCAAACATGCTAAATGGATGGTATGGTCCTTTAATGTGTAAAATAGCAGGAGTTTGTGTTGAACATTGTCAAAGTGTCCAAACTTGAAGCTGACATTGAGAGAAATGTCCTGAAAGCTTTGTTTTGACTGGTCCTTTACTTCTGATGTCAGCATGTTACACGTTTGAATTTTACACATCTTGTTAGACACACACACACACACACACACACACACGGTACAAAGCAAGAGACTGTGCAGCTATGAAAAGAAGAAGAAAAAACAAACATCTCGGGTTGACACGGTGGACGACAGGAACGGTGTTAAAACAGGAAGTCAGACAGGTGTGTGCGGTCTGACGGAGCAGATGTTTACCTGTGGGAGCAGCTCAGCCATCTCCTCTGACAGGAACATCACACCAAAATTGAATGTTAACACACCACCTATGGTGATGATGTGTGTGTGTGTGTGTGTGTGTGTGTGTGTGTGTGTGTACGCGCACTGTCATAATTAACCTTCAACTGGCACTGGTCCAAACACGTCAGGCAAAAATGTTGTTCAAGTAAGCTCTGTGTTATCGTGTCTGATGGCGAGGACGAGGAGGAAATACTGAACGCCGGTCAGGAAGAGGACAGATTCTCATTTAGTCAACTTTTTATAAACTCATTTAAAATGTATTCTATATTCATATTCTGTCTGTAGGTGTGTTTCCATCCAACTATTTTTATGCGAATAATGAATATGCATATTAGAAAGCCTGGATGGAAACGCCGTTAATTCGCATTAACTCCAAAAAGCGCATTAAAAATGTATGCGCTTAGCAGAGGTGGATCAACTGATTATTCGCAAAAGACGAAATGCGAATAAAGTGGATGGAAACAGGTTATTCACATTAAGATGAGAATGTGGCGTGTGCTGTCTGGTGAGCACGCACACACACACACACACACACACACACACACACCAGAAGAGCAGGTTAGCAAGCACCTGCAGAACGATGGATCCGTTATTCGTTATATCCGAAAAACGTATAAATTTTTCACAAATAACTTGACACGCCGCGTAAATGACTGTTTTACCCACACCGAAAGTTTCACCACCACACGGTACTCGGTACACTTAACGAGTTTAGAGAGCGCCAACGTTAGCGCTGTCGTTAGCGTCGCTAGCTTGTTGGCTGCATTTCTAAGGCGTGTATAACTGCTTATGAGCTGTAATAAGTATTCTTCCACACCAAGGGTTTCATGTATGTTTTGCTGTGGACATTAGTTTATGTAGCATTAAATCACTCTGAGATAATTCATAACATAGCTGATGGAAACACGCATCAATTAGCATTTCCTTTAGAAATGCACATTAAAAATGCAAATAAGTTGGATGGAAACGCAGCGTGTTTCTAACACAGAGAATAAAAGTTTCATTAATTTGGACATAAGACTCCTGTTAAAAGCTCATCAGGAAACAAAAGACCTGGAAACTAAATCTCTTTATTAAAATTTGCATCTACTTGTCATCCTGATCTTCATCAGCTCACGTTCGTCCTGCAGCCACGCTGCTAATGCGGCTAAAAATAGTCCGATCAGGCCTGATGAATCTGTCCAGGAGCCTTTGTGCTGGAATTAAAAAAAACCCTTCATGCTCCACTTTTGGACCGACCGTACCTGTGTCCTCCTCCTCCTCCCTCACCCGTGACCCCTGGCTTTGTCTCTGTGAGCACCGCCTGGCTAGCTTCTTCACATAGCCGCCGGCCTCGTCTCGGCGTGGGCGGCTGAACGTCACCANACCGCCTGGCTAGCTTCTTCACATAGCCGCCGGCCTCGTCTCGGCGTGGGCGGCTGAACGTCACCAAGGTGGCAGAGGACAGATGTGGCTTACATAACGATCAGTTATTTCCCTTCACTGTAATCCTCCCAGCGTCCCTGCATCCGTCTCCCCAGCCCGACCCGTCCTGCCAAACTAAGCTTCACCGTGCCGTGACGAGCCGCTCCTTCCCGCCGTTGCTGCGATCGATGGACGCCGTGGTTAAGAAGAGCGAATCGATGGGCTCAGCAGGGACTTTTACAGCCGCTGGAAGGCAATTAGCAACGTCTGTCAGGGAGGGAAGAATCAGGGCTCAACAGACAACCCAAATGAGGCATAAATCTGAAACAAAACAGGTAGAAAACCCGTTAAAGACGCCGCTCAGTGTCGGCCATCTTGTTTCAGGCTGGAGTTTCATGTCGTTACCGGATACAGGACGAATGAAAAGCAGCAGTTCAGAAACCAGGCAGGAGACGCGTTAACAACCCAGGAGGAATGACTGCATGACTCTCATTCCATTCTTCATTCTTAATCTGTGAAGGGTTACAGGGAGGCGGGGCTTATCCACATACACCTGCACAGGTTTATCATGAGCTAATCCACAGCAACGGACGAATAATCATTCAGACATTTTCTGTTTCCAATTCACCAAACCTGCATGTTTTTGGTCTGTGGGAGGAAAAGCCACTCAGACACGGAGAGAACACGTATGATGCGAGGCGACATTACTAACCACTTCTGCTGTTACTATTAATCACGCTTATAAAAGGCTTATAAAGGCTCAGTGTGTCTACCAATGGCCTCAACATTACCCCTGTTGATTCTGTGTGTGTGTGTGTGTGTGTCAGTTCAGCATCAAGCTTTATAGCCAGTGAAAAAGGTCATTAATAGTCAGCGTGGAGCGTTTTAGCGTAAGTTAAAAATGAGCAGTTTGTCAGTAATGTAACACGTAAACTTGTATACTGGGCTCAAACATGTAAAACCACTGGGATGGTCCTTTAAAGACATGCTTTCAACCATCGCAGTTAATCAGTAATATTTTACAACCATAATTGAGTCGTTAAGCTGAACAAACAGCAGGTATGTGACCTTTAACCTTTAACCCTTCCTGGCTGGTAATCAGCAGCTGCTGAGGCGCCGTCAGAGAACGCCGCCAAGGCCACAAAAAAAAAAAAAGNAAAAAAAAAAAAAGTACCATCAACATCCACTTAGTATGGAGCGCTGTGGGAGTGGGCCTGACTCTCGTGCACAGAATTTCACGACTAAGATGTACGATGCAGAATAATGTAAAGCTGCAGCACAAAGATGTGCGTGCACATCTCACATTTCTGCACACACACATTTTGTGTTGAACAGGAAGTGATGCTTGTGACCTGAGAATGGCGTGACAGCGGCTGGACCGCTGTACGATGAAGGTGGGTCAACCTGAGGCCTGAAGGCCGAGCTGAATCTGAACCGCTTTGCTAAACGAGGCGGTCAGAGAGCAGAGATGACATCATCGCTGCAGAATTCAGAGTTTCTCAGAATTATGTTGCCGTCAAACGGTCAGAGTACCAGCAGGAAACGGAGCAGATTCACAGTGCAACGCTTCACTTCAGCACACGACACACAAACATACAAATCACAAAAAATATTACTTCATCCTGCTGTAGCTTTTTCATTGGCTGCTGTTGTTCATGTGATCAATGACAACCTGAAGACGATACTGAGGGCTGCAAAACCCAAAAACACGCCGTATCAGCCAAACATGACGCAGGCGTGTAAACATGGCCTGTGTGTGTTTCTGACGTGAATCGTGATGAAAACAGCTTAAAGAAGAAAAGCCGGAGACATGAGGCTGAGACGTCTGCAGGATGGAGACGACCTGCAGTGGCGTCCACAGACGCCATCATCATCATCATCAACGTGAAAAAACACACCTGGCTGTGATTAAAAACCAATCACTGCATCACACAATGTGCTGAACCTGTCCCTCCCCCGCTGTCCCGTGCTCAAGGGACAGGCAGGACTTGCTTGATGTCCCTCCTGCCCTTGCTGTCCCTCCTTCCCTCGTTGTCCCTTGCTCGCTCATTGTCCCTCGCTCGCTACCTGTCCCTCCCTCGCTGTCCCTCCCTCCCTCCCTTGCTCGCTCACTGCCTCGCTTGCTCCTCGCTCACTGTCCCTCTCTGTCCCTCCCTGTCCCCCTCTGTCCCTGGCTTGGTGCTGATCAGGCATTCAGAGCAGCTTCTGCACGTGCTCAGAGAGAGAGTCAACGCCCGCCTTGTGTGTGAGGAACCGCGGAGGAAACGCTCGCCAAAGTCACAAAGTCACAAAGTCAGCCTCCAAAACAAACACCCCTTTTACCNATGATAAAGTGCAGTGTCTTCAGTAAAAAGACACAAACTTCACTCCTCTTTGAAAATGACTCAGTGTCTCTTTATTTCCAGGCTCACATCTTACTTCCTGCTCCAGCAACACACACACAAAATACACACACACACAAACAGTCTGACACACACAGCTCTCTCTCTCTCTCTCTCTCTCTCAAAATATTACAGATATAAAACAGGCAGAATATTTCATGATTCCATGAAATACTGAAATCATGAAATATGCTCACAAACAGTAAATTCTCTGTAATCTTTAATAAAGATTATTAAAGCTATTCTTGAACAGCTTTTAACCTTTAACCTTCTCTAACATGAGGAAGCAAAGTCATCATTCCCATCAAAAAACACGATTCTGACAGCAAGGACATGAACTATAGTCAACTCTCAGCATCAAGCAGGTTAAACCGTCTTAATCTCGCATCGTAAGCTCTGAGGATTCGCAGCTGGATGTGATTTTCTTCACTGCAGAGAAGAAGAAGAATCTCCCTTCAGAAGATTTCAGGCTGAAATTCCAGAATGAGCCTGGAGGAAGTGTTTCCTCGTGTCTAAACTTGTTCTTTTCTATTCCGCTTCCCTGCGTCTGATTCTGGATTCCTGAGCTCTGATGCTGCCATCCATCATTCTGCCGAGTTCTGATCAAACTGCCTTCCAGTGCTTTTGGAAAAACATGGCCGCCGTGTTACGACGCGTTAGGAACATTCGGCGATGATCAACCAAATTACGACAAAAATGTTAATTGCAAAGTTCTTACAACATCTTCACGAAATGCAAAATGACGTAGAGAGAAATCTTTTAGCATGACCGTGTTAGCCGCCACGATGTCACGTCAGCTGGTGGAACTTGCCCAAGTTTCCAACCAGAATTCCGAGTTTAATGAGGGTTCGTTGCACTTTTCCGTGCAGGAAGTCGGGTTTTCCTGAGTTCTGAGTACGATGGATCACAGCTTTCATGAAGAATCACTTTTATTTTGAAGTTGTTTCCAGATTGACGCTGGTTCCATCATTCCATAAGCAGCTGCATAATAAACAGCCACCGGATGTAAATATGATGGACAGTTAAAGGACCATACTGGTCATTTTGCATTTTTGAGCCTAATATAATCAATTTTCATCCATGTTACATTATTGACAATCATTTCCCAAAGGATAAAACCATATTTCAGCTTTCCTGATATTTTGCTAAATCTCTTAATCTTTCAAAATCAAATATTCAAGTGATACACCCACCTTAAAAATCCATGTTTCTCCTGCTAATAGTTACACAGCCTTATGAAGTCACGGTCCTTTAAATTTTTCCATAAACGCAGGTCTTCTTTTGGGACTATATTCCCCGGTGGAGGCATACATTCACTCCACGCTTTTTATTGAGCTTAAACACTAAAATTACATAACTTCTAAAAAAACCTGAATACACGTCTTGTTGGTGATGATGGATTACCTATCCCAAGAACGTTTACAGTATCAACAAGTTGATTTTAATAGCAGAATGAACTGAAACCAATGGAGGTCTGGAAGGTAGGAAAAACATTTTTAATTCACCGTTCCAGTAGTATGCTTTGGGAAATGATTGTCAGTAATGTTACATGTATGAAAATTGAATATATATTAGGCTTAAACATGCAAAATGGACGGTATGGTCCTTTAATACATTTCTCTTCAAAATAATGCAGCCTAATTACAGCCAACACCTGATTTCAAAGCTTTAGCTGATCTTCTAAACCTTCTGAACGGATAAAACCCGCAGCAGGGTCTTGTTGAATTTTCCCTCCAAAAGGCAAATGTCAGATATTGAATGTTTTCAGGCTTGTGGGAGGCCTGGAGGCAAAGGTCAAACAAATATCTGATGTGCATCCTGACCGTGGGGTAAAAACGTATCACAGGCTGGCAGCAGGGAATTCTAAATCAGGCCAGAGCGCCGTGGGATTTATGCAGAAAAGCAGTTAGTTGTGGAGACCGAGGCAGAAAGCTGCAGTTTGACGATCTGCAGCTTCTGAGGCAGAAATGACAAATTAAAGATGTCCACCAAATATTTTCCAGCCCGCTTCTCCTTGTCCTGAGATGTTCTACATAGATGTCCTTGTTTACTTTGAGCTCTGCTCATTAATAAGAGCAGACTGCTCACCGACTGACCTTCTGGGCTTAAAAGCAATATATGTATGTGCATGTGCGTGTGTGTAGATGTGTACGTGTTGTATGTGTGTCAGAGGCAAAAAGCACAAGGTCCTGGTGATGAATGTGCAGTAATCCGTGTGCCTGCAGCGTGTGGCTCATAAACGTAGCCTCCAGCGTGCAGCAGCCTGTATGATTCGCGTTTTGTGCGACGGCATCGTGAATCTCAGCCAACTTTCCTTTCAAGAGCAACACTTCATCTTCTGGACTTTTGTCAGAGCCAATCACATCCTGTTAAGACGAGGCCAGATGCCAAGGAGAATTCAACCGTCAACCTGCTCCAATAACAGCACCCAGAGCCGATTTAAAAAAAAATAAAAAACACTGACTGACGTGATGCAAAGCCTGAAATCTGACACGTTTTCACCTTTATGTGACTTTTCAACTAAAGAAAATCACCTAAAGATACAAGATCTTCATTTTAGGAAAAGGAAGAGGAAGTAAACCAGCACTGACGCCACGTGAACGAGCACTTCCTGCTTTTACTGCAGCAGTGAATCTTTTTTTGAGTTGAAGTAACAGCATACCTGGACTTTGTTGCAAAAAGGGCCATTCCACAGGTTTTCAAGGGAAATGCACAGTCTAGGCTCTGATATGGCATTTCCACTAATGTGGAACTCATTTCTTTTGCATCATGAAGCTAATTTACGACTATTGTGAGCATTTCAAAAAAAAAAAAAAATGGNGGGGGGGAGTGATGAATGCCTTGTCTCATCACCCTCCCCACAGAGAGTAACCACTTCCTAAGACAATTAATTTTTGACAGCGTCTAAACACTGGTACAGAACTTAATGAACCTGAGGAGGAGCGTGAAGGCCTAATCCTTCCTCTGATCTGAAAGCATGAAAATCCCTGAAACTGGAGATAAGAGGTTTGGGTGAAAAAAGCCTTTTATCTCCCTCACCGAGGATTTTCATTTCATTTTATCTCCATTTTTGGGAATTTTCATTATTGTTCCATTACGAGGTACAAGGTGCTGATTAGGAAATCAATGAAAGGCTCTGAAAGGAGGACTTCTACTTTTGATTGAATTAAGGATGAATCTTGGTCCCTGCAGATGGTCGGTCAGGTTAGCTGTGCGGCGCGACAGCAGCTTCTTTTTAATTCCACGCCGTTCTCATCGTGTCTAACCTCCACTTAACCTGAGCTGCTGGAGCAGGAAGCAGGAAACCTGCCGACCTCTGCTTCCACAGGCGTCCATAATAGCAGAGTGGAAATGTGCAAATTACCTTCCTGTCAGAGTCGTGGCAGGAAGCTTGGCGTCGCAGCGGCGTGATAAACTCTGACAGACTCTGTGCAGGATTACAGCTTTCACTGCTGCAGCTGATGCACTCATGTTACTGCAGCACAGAGGTCAACGGCGGATCCATAAAACACACTGCCAGATGCTGATAAGGGCAAATATCATCAGGCGGCCATGTTGCCTCATTCATAAACGCTGTACCGGCGATTTTAGCATTCGCCTTGAAAGAAGCATTGCTAGGCTATTTATTTATTATTATTTATTATGTCAAAAAACGCACAATCATGCAAAAATTAACACGTTTCAGTCAGCCGGTAAATTCATTTAAAGTGTTTATTTTAATTAAATTAAAACTTTTTAAAAAATTATTTAAATTGTTTATTTAAAATACAGTAAATTAAAACAGTGACAGAACCTTTATCGAGTGGAATAAAGTGATTTAACACGAGGATCAAAACGTATGTCAGTTACAACACACTAACTGCAGTGACATGAATAGGATGTAGCATTATTACACATTATGACAGGATGCTGCATCACATATGAACATGACATAACCTAAATCAGTGTCATTACCAAAGAAACAAGAACAAACTCACAACAACCATCATATTTACTCATACGACCAGCAAGTAAGCAAAAATGCTGTAAACCACAAATAACACAATCAGATTCAACAGGCTTCTCCACAGATTCCAGCTACATAAAAATCCATCAAACTTACCAAAGCTGCTCATCATCTGAAGACAAAGTCCGTCCTCCTTTCTGTCTTTAGAAAGAGTTTAACCACACGGCTGGACATTATCGGTGCGTTTCATTTTCAACAAAAGGTCCTTCTCTATTACCATGGAGGCCAGTGCTGACAGTCCAGCCTGCCTGGTTTATTTTTTGAATATGTTTTAATGTGTTTTAGGGCTGAAAATGTGAAAAAACCTTTGCCAATAAATCCATTTCTTCTCCTCCTTCAGCCATTGTGCGTTAAAAAAACAACAGGACTAAGTAAAAATCTAAACAANCTTCTCCTCCTTCAGCCATTGTGCGTTAAAAAAACAACAGGACTAAGTAAAAATCTAAACAAAAAAATCTAAAAGTCACTAAAGAAAGTTTAAATAAACATTAATGCTACATTACGTGCTAGCTAGTTTTACTTCAGTTAGCTAACTGGCCTTCTTCTTCGGGTTTTTACGGCAGCTGGCATCTACAGAAAAATGCTGACGGAGGTGGCTAGGCTAGCTAGGAGGCCCTGTCACGTCAAAGAAAACGCCCATCATGGCAAACTCAAAATCTGATTGGTTAAAGAATATGACAATCAACAACATCGTCCCATTTGCTTGAACAGCAGAGGGGATTCACTGAGATTCTGAAGGCCTCAGCCTAGATTTTTTTTTACCTGGAGACAGCACGGGGGAAAATCTGATTGGATAAAAGCTCTAATTTATATGAGCTGCACTGGAAGCAGCACAACAGAGGGAGAGAGTAGCAATGAAATGATGCTAATAATAAACTGATGGGAACAAACTTTGTAAAATACACATAGCATTAATTAAAATATATATTAAATTATAAAAATATAATCTTCTGATTCTGACAATCTCTAAGCCAGCAGAGAAGGCTTTGCTGGCCCTGAAGGCCCACCTCTGGATGCTGTCTGAACACCTGAGCCAAACAGGTAAAAACAAAGAAGGAGAACAACAACAAGGGAGGACAGAAAGCAGGTGCAGGTGTTAGCGTGGCGCTAATGCCATCTCCATATTCCCTGCAGTCCCGCTTTTTACCTCTCATATATAATCACACGCTTCTTATTGGAGGGTTGAGATTTAGAGATAAACACCGATGGCGACCAGATGCTTGGCAGAAATCTCACTCTTCTGATTTTTATTTAAACTCTCTCTCTTCATGATAAATAAAGACTGAATGGTGATAATAGAAAGTGAAAATACTGCTGTTTAACAAAAGGAGGGAAAAAAAACAGATTCTAGATGCATCCAATGTTAAGGAGGCCAAAGCACACAGAATTTCATTGTTTGATACAGAAATTAAAGCTTAATCATGCCCGCTTTTGAATATACGATGATGAATAATTATCATAATGAAGCTCCTCAGCTAGCCTTCATTTTTTTGTCTTTAAAAATTTTGTCCCTTTTAGCTACAGGACAGCACTTTGAAACAGAACAATCAGATGATCTGCCATGTTGAATGTTTTGGGTGTGACATCACCAGCAAACGACACTCTGATTGGTCCAATCGGTCAAAAAGTAGGAAAAATTGAGCTTGATCCGAAAAAAAAAATGCTGCAATTCCGTCAACCAAAACTCTGTCAATATGAACAACATTCGATTCACTGTGATGGATTATTTATCTCAATTTTGTTACAAACTACCACAAATTGATTTTACTGGAATTAACTGAAACTAATAGAAGCCTGGAAGCCTGGAAAGTAGGAAAAACAATTCTAATAGTTATCACTCCAGTAATATTTTTGGGAAATGACAGTAAAATAGGGGGTATACACTGAGTTCAAATGTGCAAAATCACCAATATGCTCCTTTAACATTCTGACACTGCATGATTTATTTTAAAAAAAAAAGTGAGACTAATTAATAATGAATATTTATATGATACTGTTATAATTCTTCTCTGTTTCTGTTCATTTTGGAGCCATTTTTTGGACAAATGGTGTTCATCACATGAGGAATTAACTCAATCTTTACTTGGTTTCCTCACAAAATTCCTAAAATCCTTCAGTCCAGCAAGTTTGTTGTACTTGGACAAACACCACCCCCAAAACCCACACACACAGAGACACACACACACACACACACCCCTGAAAGCCTCCATTCAGCAGCTTTGGCTCATCTGAATCGGAGGAGCTGCCATTGTGTGCCAACAGGATCCTGCTGCTGTAAAACCTGAACCTGTGAAGTCTACATTCAGCAAACATTAAAGCGGCTCCTTCACCGTCGGTCCGTGAACGCAGCACATTTCACACATTTCCACAACTTCCTGAACTCCGTGTTATTCTAACTTTAGCTTCGCTTTAGCTTCGTGGCTTCTTTAACATCCTGCGCTAAAAAACACACAAACACACTCCCACGCTGACACTGTGATAACGTTTGTCCAGCTAATGAAGCGAGTCACACGCATACACACACGGTCCGTGGGAAGGTTACGGTGGTGATTTTGGAGGTAAAGCGTGAAGTGCGCAGCATTAGCTAAACTGAGCTCCATCTCTCCCCCACGTTACAGCCAAACTAACGGTCAAAGTCCCGGTACATCTGGAGTCAAACACGGCGAGACGACCGACAGCCAGCGTGGAAAACGTCGGCGGTGAGCTCAGGCCACCATAGCCGAGCTTGGCTTACCTGTATCGGTAAGATGCCGCCCGGTCTGTCCGCTATGTCGGCTGAGTTGTCGAACACTCTGTCCCGGTATAAAGACCACAAACCGACGTTGGGGAAGAAAAGAAGAGCCGCTACGAGCAGCCCGGTGAACTGCAGCAGCCGCTTCTCTTTCCGCCTCATCTCTCCGGGAGCAAATCTGTCAAACACCGGCGATTTTCACGAGCGAGTCCCGATCCCCCGCTCTCCCAAGCGGAGACAACTTTCAGTCTGACCCGGGAGCGGACGCAGAGCCGCGGTAAAGCTGGTGGAAATAATATATGACAAGCATGTCACTTCCGGATGTGACTTTCAAAATAAGAGCCACGCGCCCCATTAATATTAGGAAATACAAAGTCCTAAAAAACGATTTTTGAAATCTTGTGCGCATGAGATAATTATCTTGTGGGAACAAGTTATTATCTTGTGCGCACAACATAATAACTTATCTTGTGCGCACAAGATAATAACTTGTTCCCACAAG
>VXCM01002775.1:0-10898 GCA_014773175.1 Lucifuga dentata
GGCAGATGATTCGCTGTGGTGACCCCTGAAGGGAAAGCCCAAAGGAAAAGAAGAAGAAGAAGAAGAGCGATTTTCTCTCTGTCAGTTTTTTTTCTTCCTGTGCAACTATTGTAAGAAATAACAAGGAACCACGACAGGCTAATGCAAGTCAATGATGCATGATGTTTGTAAGTTGCATTGTATTTTTTATTATTATTATTTTTTTTTTATTATTTAATCTATTTCTGCAGGGTTAGTTCACTGAGCATTGAATGCTCTTTTGCGGGAACACCCTGCTCACACACACACACACACACACACACACACCTGGAAGCTGCTCAGTACAACCATAGACGTCTCTGCTGCCGCTGAGCAGCTCCACTGCAGCATTTAGGGGTTAGGTGCCTTGCTCAAGGGTACCTCAGTGTGATAATGAGGCAGGGGCAGGCGCTGCTCATTCACCTCTCCAACCCTGATTTCTCCTGCCTGTTCAGGGATTGAACCAGCAACCCTTGGTCACAAGCTCGCTTCTCTAACCTTTAGGCTGTAGATACACCAGTGCAGTTTTAAAAGTTTGACCTTATGCCCTTTAATTTTATTTTTATTTTTTTAATAATAACATAATATCAACGACAGGGCGTTTCCACAGCATTCTTTGTTTTACCAGAGGAAATGTGTATGAAATGAATCGTTTTTTGACTCCTCGTCTCTAAAAGGTCAGCTATGCTAACACGGTTGTGTGCTAACAGTTTGCTATTGGCTATCAGCACCAATTCATGTCATCATCCATCGAAAAGATGATGACAAACAGTGAAACAGTGAAAACTCATCATCGAGAAAAATTCTGACCTTCAAATATCACACCGTACCACCTGCTACTGAGCGGAGCTGTGTAGTTTTAATAATGAAAACAGTGCAGATGCTTCATCCCCTCCAGATTTCACGGTGTCTGAGATGTTACCTGAGCTTCAGCTTCAGGTGATGCAGGAACGAACAGACAAACACAGCTCGGGTCACACCCCCGCCGCCCGCCACCCCTCCATTTAAGTGATCCTATGATGGACATATATTCTGAAAGTGAATGGAGTCCCCACTGTCCTTTTAAAAACAAAACAGCAGCCGAGCAAAAGTCCAAGGCTGGAGTCTTTAGAGCTCTCTGTACATGCTGCTCGATAAATGGATTCGATCTTCTGGTGGTGCAGAGATCCATGGGTCTGGTTTAAGTTATGCTAAGTGTTGGAAATTTCTCGTGTTTATTTCAGGTTACATGTTCTGAACAGTATGTGAGGTTCAAGTACTGTAATTAGCAGTAATAACACGAAGAAGAGGGTTCTGTGAGTGTACTATGGTAATTAGAGATTATTATTATTATTATGTAATAGCCTGGATGAGGATAGTTTATATCTTTAAAGGACCATACCGTCCATTTTGCATGTTTGAGCCTAATATATTCAATTTTCATACACATAACGTTACTGACAATCATTTCCCAAAGCTATTACTGGAATGGTGAATAAAAAATGTTTTTCCTACCTTCCAGACCTCCATTGGTTTCAGTTCATTCTGCTATTAAAATCAACTTGTTGATACTGTAAACGTTCTTGGGATAGGTAATCCATCATCACCAACAAGACGTGTATTCAGGTTTTTTTAGAAGTTATGTAATTTTAGTGTTTAAGCTCAATAAAAAGCGTGGAGTGAATGTATGCCTCCACCGGGGAATATAGTCCCAAAAGAAGACCTGCGTTTATGGAAAAATTTAAAGGACCGTGACTTCATAAGGCTGTGTAACTATTAGCAGGAGAAACATGGATTTTTAAGGTGGGTGTATCGCTTGAATATTTGATTTTGAAAGATTAAGAGATTTTGCAAAATATCAGGAAAGCTGAAATACAGTTTTATCCTTTGGCAAATGATTGTCAACAACGTAACATGTATGAAAATTGAATATATTAGGCTCAAACATGCAAAATGGGTGGTATGGTCCTTTGATTCTGGGGAAATTGAAAAGAAGCTAGCACAGCTGTGCAGAAACGAAGCATATCAAAAGCATATCAAAAATGAATTCTATTTACGGACCACTGAATATAACCAGATTCATAAGAAAATTCTTGGCAGGCAAGTATGGATATGAACATGTGAAAAACAGAAAAAAAAACAGAAGGAGAGAACAAACAGGACCGTAATACAGAACGGGCAGATTAGTGAAACTAAGCGGGCAAGCTGTTGGCATGAAGGAGGCCGGCAGACTGAAATCTCTGACAGAATGGAGCTAACTCTTGACAGCTCAGGTCACCACTTTTAACAGATGCCCTCTGGGTGCTGCTTTAAAGTCCCTGAACTGTGGTGGGAAAGAAATGGATCCATTTATCCCCGATGAAAGAGAACACTTGTTTTATACGTGGAGAGCTTTGTTCAAAATTCTCCATATTAAAAAAAAAAAAAAAAAAAATGACACTTCTTGTATATCAGACAAACTTTAAGTAATTTTTAATTTTATGCTATTTTTTTCATCTGTGTATTTTTCTGTCATTTATTTTATTGCCGGATTAGTAAGCATTGTGTGTTGCAATTCTTGCACAAAGGTGCTAGATAAATAAAGGCTGATTGGATTTGATTTTGGTGAATAATTCCTGCTCTCTGGCTGCACACATGCTAATCAATGAAAACAGCTGCTATTGTGTTTAGCTGCAATGAAAATCTGCCAGCACATGTCTCTCAATACACAGGAATAAAGGCCGCCGTTAGAGAGGATTAAGCAAGAATGAACTCCAGCTAAAATCATGTTTGATCTCTACAACTGGATTTATACTGTTTTGGAATTAAACCCATGAATTTACCTCTACAGTCTGGCAATGATCCAGATTATTAATATGTATTGAAACCCAATTAAATTCAGCAAAGCTTGATGTACCAGAACACAAATGGAAACCACCCGGTTAGCCATAAAATGACTAAGCTTTACTCAGCTATTTCTAGATTGATTCCAAACATAAAAAGATAAACACTTATGGGTTGAAACAGCCTGAGTCTCCTACAACTATGCAGAAAATATCAACAATTGTAGGCTGAAGTTATAGTTGATATTGACATCATGAGTTCAGAATCCAAATTACAGCAGAAACACAGATATGGCCATCAGAGAACCATATCAGTGTGATTAAAGCTTATTTTAATTTATCAGGATTACTTTTATTATGACAATTAAATTTCAATCATGTTTTTTAACCAAATTCACTTCACATCAACTGTCATATACTGTACTATAGGCAACTTAAAGGACCATACCACCCATTTTGCATGTTTGAGCCTAATATATTCAGTTTTCATACATGTTACGTTACTGACAATCAATTCCAAAAGGATAAAACCGTATTTCAGCTTTCCTGATATTTTGTAAAACCTCTACATCTTTCAAAATCAAATATTCAAGCGATACACCCACCTTAAAAATCAATGTTTCTCCTGCTAATAGTTACACAGCCTTATGAAGTCACGGTCCTTTAAATTTTTCCATAAACACAGGTCTTCTTTTGGGACTATATTCCCCGGTGGAGGCATACATTCACTCCACGCTTTTTATTGAGCTTAAACACTAAAATTACATAACTTCTAAAAAAACCTGAATACACGTCTTGTTGGTGATGATGGATTACCTATCCCAAGAACGTTTACAGTATCAACAAGTTGATTTTAATAGCAGAATGAACTGAAACCAATGGAGGTCTGGAAGGTAGGAAAAACATTTTTAATTCACCGTTCCAGTAGTATGCTTTGGGAAATGATTGTCAGTAACGTTACATGTATGAAAATTGAATATATTAGGCTCAAACATGCAAAATGGGTGGTATGGTCTTTTACATTGCCTTTATACTCTATTATAACACTGGGGCTAATTCCTAACCTTTAACTCTCAGCCAACAGCGACCTGCCATGAAAAGACAAACAGCAGCAAAAATGGATGAAATGCAGACTGAAAGTGGAGCTATTCAGTCATCCAGCGAATCTTACATAAACTGAATTAGCTTTGCGAGTTTTATTATGCTTGATGTGCTCAGCTGTAAGCTTTTACAGTATACTTAGGAAAACACAGACATTAAATTTGAGCGATACTAAATAAATCAGATTGAGTACACGCACAAAAAAAAAAAAAAAAAAAACATCACTTCTTAGCGTTAGTTCAGTTATATGGTTCTCTGTCCCTGTCCTACTCTTTCATTTAATGCTTTTGCCTGCTTCGTTAGAGCCAATTCGAAGTTGATCTATTCTGGATCAATCAGCTGTATTAGATGTTTTGGCAAACACTCTCTGCATCTTTAGCAACAACCACCCACTACGCATTTGGATAGAGGTCAGTTCACGATGTTATTTCCAGCTTTACCAGCCATTAGTGTTTTATATAAAGTCCAGGCCACATTTGACCCAAGCTTGTTTTTTCTGTCTGAAAATGATGTTTGATGATTTTAAAGAAGCTTTTTATTTTCTGGCTGCATTAGCCTAACAGCTCCCTCTGGTCTCATCAGCTGGCTCTTCTCTTGCAGAGTCGTTTTTTTCTACTTCATTTGAGATGTGCATTTTAAACCTTGTCAAAGTTCCCTTAAGGAGCAATTACATTTTGAATTGAACCAAAACAGACAGATGAACGGCCGAGCTTCTCGTCTTCTGCCATGTTTTTAGCTCCTTAACCGCCACTTTTTCATTGGTAATTTTACATTACATTTAAATCAATACATATTAAAGGCTTACCCGTCTCGATGTGTTCAGCAACACACACCCAGAGTCGTCAGAGTCTGAGGATAAACAACAAGAGACGAACATTAGAAGTAAATACCAACATACCAACTAAATTTGCTAAACCTGCAGATTTACAAACTATTATTAAAAATTTTCACATCAGCATTTGCAGTTGTTGAGTCAGAACAATACAAATACTGCCGTTATTAAGATTTTAATGCAAATCTGTTCATGTGTACGTATTTCAATGCATGCAAATTTACAATGAACAGAGAATTCAGCAGTGATAATGGTGAACATTCTGAAATAAAGAACGTAACAGCGACCATTTTACTTGGTTGCAACATTAAGGAGCGAGTAAAAAAAAGGACCTAAGACTCTTTTCCAATAGTGATAAAAATGTCAAGAGGCAAAGCTCAGGGATTGGAAGTTCTCTGCAGATAAGGCTTAATACACACTTCTGTGGAGCCGGGAGAGTCCTCAGATAAAGCACAAAGGTCTGGATTTTCCCACTCAAAAAAAAAAAAAAAGNAAAAAAAAAAAAAAAAGAGGGAAAGCCTTTTATGTTCGAAAACAATATGAGGACAAATGGAGGGAATGAGGTTTTCAACACACTTCAATCCCTAACTACCAGGCTGTCAGTACCCTGCTGACTCTCATAAAACAGCTCGCCACCGCCGTTACATAACACAGTTATGGCGCTTACTGTGGGGAGGACGTTATTAGGTTACCACGGGCTTTCCTCCTCTGTTCCGCATGATGCACTGTGTCAGCTCTGTTTAGAAATCAATCAATGCTTAACTCCTCCCTCCAGCTATGGAAAAGCAAGAAACCCCCCTTTAACAGGCCAATAAGCCTTAGGAAACCTCCACAATATCATAATATCAATACTCCAGCCACAAGTGAATGTGAGTGGGGAGCTTTGATCACCACATTAAACACCTTGCCGTCACAAAACCCTGCAGGCGGTACAGGAGGAAGGAGAGCCCCGACCATTTCCTCTGTGATGAAACTATGGCGTGTCACATGCAGCGGATTTAGTTCATCAAAGCCTCACAATCAAAAGGCGCACGATCCGCTCCCAGAGGCGAGAACGGGCTGCAGCTCNTTCATCAAAGCCTCACAATCAAAAGGCGCACGATCCGCTCCCAGAGGCGAGAACGGGCTGCAGCTCTAATTGCTGTCAGGCTGCAGCGGTAAAGGAGATATTCATATATTCATGTAAGATTACCTTGTCCCCCTCCCAACCATCACCTCCTTCTAATGGCCTCTGCATGCTCAGTGTGCCGTGTGTCTTAAAGCATCCAGGGAAGGATTAGGGAGAGGAAGTGTGAAAAGGTGACGTCGCTTTGTTTCATCACTTCATTCTTTTTTAAATGATAATCAGTGAAACATTAATGTTGGTTTTCATCCAGAGATGTGTGTTGTATTCTTTCAGTGTAACGCAGAAGGTTGGATTACTTGCTGACGGGATCTTGTAATCTCTGTAATCTCCGACCACAACCCATCTGAAGTGCCTTTGAGCCAGACATGAGCAGCATTAATGAAAGTTTGATGATGAACCAATGTGACTCGTCCAGAAACATTTTAATGTTTGTCCAGCAGCATCCTTCATCGAGCTTAATTCGCTTCTTGAATAGTGAGATTTTTCACTGATAAATGATGAAATAATGTTTTAAAAAGGTAAACAAATTTCATTTTATAGCCCATTCTCAAAAGAAATCCATAAATTCTGAATCTCAGAGTATCACATCCTCATTAAACATGCATCACTCAGGGTTTCAAGGTCAAGTAATGACCTTGGCCAAATCCTAAATCTTCGAGCTTCCAGCGTTAAGGCTGTCCTCTGTCCTCCTTCTGGACTTTTCCACTACAGCATTCAGCTAAATTGATTGAAGTGAAATAGAACCAAGCCCAGCTCTGGCAGAACCATAATCATGGAATCAATTCTATTTAATAGAGAGTGTTTGACAGCTTTATCGTTCTCAGGAGAAAAAAAAAAATGGATAAGATCATTTCAGAACGATAAAAACAGAAGAACAATTAAGATTTGCCTGCTAACAGTCACAGTGATGCTGAGACAAAGACAATGAACTTTCTGCAGCACTGATACTGTTCTACTTACAGAATCTGTGTAATATATATATAGATAATGAAAAAGGTGAGAAAGTGTTATGAAACAAAGGCACCTGATAACTTCATAATTAATGTTTTCTTTATCACAGCAGTTACACCTGTTATGACATCTTTTTACTGTACGTATAAAGGCTGGTTTATGCTTAACACGGACACGGACATAACAGTGTATAAAATGTGATGTAATTTGCATTTGAGGGTCGCCTGCTAGGTTGCGCACAACTCAAAATTTGTGGACGGTGGAGTAAATGCGCCTTCATCGACAGTTAACCAAGGGAAGAGAAGGTGAGGAAGAGGAAGCATAAGGAAGAATGAGAGACAGAAAAACAAAAAAATGCAATAAAATGCAACATGCAACAAAAAAACTCCAAAAACTGACATGAACGATTGGTTGAGGAAGCGAGGAAGAAGAGGTTCCTATACGATTCCTGCATGAGGGATTACAAAAAGATAAATGGCGACCAATTCCAGGCAGGAGATATGTTCTACATCTGATTCCTGATATTAACAATAAAATACTATAATAATAATCACCGTGATCATTCCGCAGGTTATTTGTGTGTATTATGATGTAACCATGTTTCTCGACCTGCCTCGCCTCGTTAAACTGCAGCGAGTGATTCTTGTTTTTGCTCTGAAAGCCTTTTTCAGCAGTTTTAGTGTAACTGTGAGTTTTACATGCAGTGAAAGAAGGAACAGAGGGACAGCGCATGTTAGATGTTTTGGAGATAAAGTCAGAGAGGCCAGACTGAGATGGCTTGGACATGTACAGAGGAGGGATAGTGAACATATCGGTAGAAGGATGCTGAGGTTGGAACTGCCAGGCAGGAGGCCTAGAGGAAGACCAAAGAGGAGATTTATGGATGTAGTGAAAGAGGACATGAAGTTAGTTGGTGTGAGAGAAGAGGAGGCAGAGGATAGGGTTAGATGGAGGCAGATGATTCGCTGTGGTGACCCCTGAAGGGAAAGCTGAAAGGAAAAGAAGAAGAAGAAAGAAGCAACAGTGGCAGTGGATTAAGAGGTTTTTCAGAGTGAAGCCTTGGGCTGTGACCCGGTACGTACAGTACTTACCTTTACCTTTATCTACTTCCTCTGTCGGTTGTAACTCTGACTTTAAGCTAAGCTTGTTTATTGTTTCTTATTCAAATTTGCAGTTTGAATATATATTTTTTTATTCTTGTCTCCAATTTTATTCCCCAGCAGTAACTTCTTCTCGCGTGTAATGTTTCAGCAATTCGGCACAAAAAATTTCTCCAGCATAAATAAAGTTTTATCTTATCTTATCTTATCTTACGCAAACTTGCTTGTACTTGTGACTAAGGCTGCTGCTAGAGAAGAAGAACATACAGTATCTCCCCCTCCTCCTCTTCTATAATGGATTTCCCCTCAGGCTGAGGGGAGAAATTATATAAGCAGTACACAGTTATGCCCCATGATATGGATTTGTCTAGTTTTTTTAACCAATATAGTCTGGATTTGCAGTACTACAAGCCCTAAATGAGTTGAGTCAGAACACAAACTCACACAGATATACAGGATTTCTTCATCATTTGATCCTTTCTCTTTGGTGTGAAGATTTTTTTTAAACCATGAATTCCACCTCACATACTTCACTCAGAGTCAGATCTCATTCTCAACCACTTCCTGCATCGTTTGATCCTGTCGCTGTCCTGAATACACTCTGATTGTCCCCTGAAAGCTGCTTATGTTGGAGTACATTCTCAAATATTCCTCACAGATGTGGACATGCTGGATATGGAGGTAACAAAAAGAAAAAACATCTGTCATCCTGTAGAGTCAGTAGATGAATCTACTGTGTCCGAGTTTAGTTTTTAACCAAACGATGCTCATACGTGAATGAATGCTAGTTTCATTGATGTACTTCCTCCATTTTCTTTGCATTCTTTGCCTTTTCTTAGCATGCAAATGTGTATTTCTTTAGTGTAAAAATCACATTTAAATACAAATAATGAAAAAAATATGACATACAGTGGGGTCCAAAAGTCTGAGACCACTGTGAAAATGCTTCTATTTTGTATTCTTTTTGAATTTAATACAAGATTTTTCATTCCAGATGATAATATCATCTTAAAAATTAGAGTGAAAAGTGAATCTTTGTAAAAACCTGATGACCCAAGTTATCCAGCATGATTTAACAATGTTCCAAAGAGCTTCTATGACATCAGACTTTCTGATTATTTCCACATTTACATGGAAAACATCAACACGGATTTTACATGTGGTCTCAGACTTTTGGACCCCACTGTATGTAATGACCTAAAATTACAACTTTTTTGTCCCATAGGATTCCTATTTATGTGACGTTGCTTTATGTTACATGACGTTATGGCCACTAAAACTGACATTTTCTGTCACAACTCTTCTGCTTTTTCACTTGTTTTGTTCTTTATGAGACAAATAAATGCACAGACACTAAAATCCACTCTATCATTAAAACGTGACTCCTTGGAACTCTTCCTGGTTTTTCTTTCTGAATATGCAGATTTGTGGGAGGTGAAAATTCACAGCTTAAGCATGAAGATTCCAACAATGTCAAAAAAAATGTGTTCATAGTAATTCTTATTAATTAATTTCACCAATTTGTAAAAAACATACGAGCTTAACAGAAGAATCATTTTCTCTAGTTGTAATCATACATAAAGAAAATTAATAAATTAACGCCTCATTTTCTTCTTAATGACATTAGAACTGCAGTAAGAAGAAGACTGCTGTAAGTATTTGGGGAATTAAATGAAATGTTTGTTAAATAGCTAAAATGTTGGAAGCTACTGTATAATAATCTATCTTTGGTACCATGTAATTCTCTCTCAAAACTTTAGAAGCATCCAAAGCAAGAAAAAGACACTTTTAAATATCTTAAGAGAAAAGAATGAATCCTAGCAGTCAGATGTTTTGAAATTATTTTTAGACGGGAGATGGCATCTCCGCATGATGTCATCACGCAGCTATTTGCTTTTCCAAGCTATTTCTTATTTAGTCAGACAGGAAGTGATTAAAAGCCCTGTTTAGAGTCTTACGCTGATTTGATACGGTGGACACATTCCACATCAGCGAGCTCCTGCTGATGTGGAATAATAAAAATAAGATAATAATTTGTGACTTAAATTAAAATCACAAACAGGCAAACAGCTAAAGACTTTGGGGTCAAATATATCTGACAAGTTGGAGCAGGAAGCCTGGCATAAAAACAAAAACCTACACTAATACATGATCAATTGGGCTGTTAATGAAAATCTGAGCACACACACACACATACACACACACACACTCCTGGGCATGATGAATTTTGCACCTGCAGGTAGGATTTTTCCTGATTACAGCAGCGAGTCCAATATATTCCTGCAAAGCTGTTGAGAGCGAGGAGAGAGAGCTCCAAACACCGGCAGGTTTACGGGTTCAGCTCCCACTGAGGAGATCCTTATTAAGTACAAACACGATAACAACATGTATCATTTAATAAGAATTGCACAAATTAAGTAAATCCAATTAAGTAAATCCAACCAGAGCTACTGTACCTCAGAGGAATGCCACTGAAGAACCTCTATGAGTTACTAAATCTTGTTATTGTTTCATGGTGTGTATTGTCTTATCATTTAACCTTACAACAACATTTTGGGGGTAATTCATAAAACACAGTGCCAGACTGACATGTTGATAAGGCAGATAGCATCAATCAACCAGGTTCCCTATTCAAAAGCCACTTACCCGCCTCTTTTGGGTTTTGCTTTGAAAGAGGCGTTACTGCAGTATTTTCTGATTTACATGTCAGGAAAGCGATTCAGAAAACACACCGTCACACAGAAATTAAGGCCTGTTTCAGTCTGGTGTTAATTTCAGCGGTATGAAATCTGAGCGATGTTTTAAACCTCACATGTATATTAGTGATCAGCAAATTTGATAGATAAGTCCACTCACTTGATCAGTCAGTTTATTTTAATGGTGAGTTTTGATCAGATCTAACACACATTCTAGTGGCAATGGTAACACACCTCTTCCTCAAGCCTCCTCAACCTAGCACTCACCCCCCC
>VXCM01002775.1:25896-38230 GCA_014773175.1 Lucifuga dentata
AAAAAAAAAAAAAAAAAAAAACCTGAATACACATCTTGTTCACAATAATAATAAATGATTAAGGTCATGTACTCACAAAAAAACTTGCAAATTTGCCAGTTTAAAAACTCACAAAATTGCGAGTTTCTAAACTCACAAATGTGAGTTTTAAAATAAAAAAATAATGAAAATTATTTTTAATGATGAATAATCTTTTTTTCTATTTTTTTAAAATAATAACTTAATTTTTTTTAACAATGAAAAAGCGGAAATCATATGAACGGGAATCAAATCGCCTCACGTTGTGACTATGCCTGCAGTACATTACTTTATTAAATTATACTTTTCCATCTGATTTAGCAATACAGAAATACTTGTGCTTTTAGTGCAAAATCATTGAATTATCATAAGCATACTGACTTTTGAAACTGGCAAATTTTGGAGTTTTAAAACTCACAAATCTGCGAATCTGAAAACTGTTTTTTTTTTTCATCTTATATAGCCCTAATACGCCATCGTAGAAACCAATGGTGGTCTGGAAGGTAGGAAAAACATTTTTAATTCACTGTTCCAGTAGTATGCTTTGGGAAATGATTGTCAGTAATGTTACTGTGTGAAAATTGAATATATTAGGCTAGATCACCAGTATGGTCCTTTAAGTTGGCAACTGGTGAAATCTCACCAATCTCACCATGTAGACCTGACATTTCCATAAAAAAACATCGGGTCTACATGGCAATTATGTCTTTGTTTTCAGCAGAAGGCTTCCGCCGGGACGTCGTATGCTGTGGAGTTTTATCCACACTGTGATAAGAGTCTGCTGGATTAAAGCCAAATAAAACTCCTCAGCAGTGTTTTCTCCTGAATATCACACATAACCCAAACAAAAAGCACCAATCACCTCTCTCCTCTCATTTCTTCTGTTAGGACAGAAATGCAGGCTGGTTCTCTCTCTGCTCTGATTGTGATGTAAGTCACATAAACCCGTTTTTTTTTTTTTTTTTTTTTTTTTTGCTTCCTCATGAATTTTCTGCAGCTTTCCTACACAACACGCTTCCCTGTTATGCAGCCGCTGCATTAAACATGTTTCACACAACAAATATACTGTATAATAGATACATAGCATAAGACACACAGCGCTTACACACGTTTGCTTATGTATTTTGGTTGATTTTGGCTCACCTGCAAAATCCTTGATATTTTCTATGTTTAGTCATTTTTATATGTGCATAAATAAACAAAACAAACAGTCATCCTGGCTGCTGAGGAGCCTGAAGCACAGCCACAATTCTTGTGTCATGTTGGGTTCCAGACCCACTCAGGTCACTTTTTCACTTTTTTTTTTTAAACACGTTCTGTTGTCACAAATCATAAATCTCTCTCTCTTTCAGATTCATCATATGTTTCTTTGTATTAATAATAAAGATGAGAAGGTTTTGAATTCCTGTTGGAATTCTGAGATGTGGGTGATATGAATTTAAACTGGATGTTACATCTTCTGAAAGAAATTTACATTTAAAACAATCCAGTATAGCAAGTCAATGAACTCAGCTTTATTGGAAATATCAGCTGAAGAATATTTGAAACGGGTTCCTGACTGAACCGGCGGTTCCACAGAGAACTTTGTTGAAAAATGTTTTAAGGATTTTTGAGGTGGAAGTGAAAGATCGTTCACCTAAAAGGTTCCACATACATGACAGGCCAGAAGTTTGAGGCCACCGCCAGATTTAGCATGAGCAGACTGTAGCAAGTTAATCCAAAATGATGTGGGAGAAGGCAGACAGCAGCTACTGAATAGAATGTTAAAACACATCAGCAGGGAGTTGGAACACAACAAATACAGACTGATGCCTTCATTAAAAATCATTTCTGTAGCCATAGCGACTACATAATGTGCTCTTGTTGACTAATTCTTCTTGAAAACTAATTATGTACATTTATTTGTAAATTTATTTACATTTATTTTATATATTTTTGTCATTTCCTGTGCAATACATGGTAAAACAAACAGTATATTGATGATTCTTTTTCTTTTTTTTAATCTGAGGATGGCCTCAAACTTCTGTTCTGGCCTGTAATGTAATTCCAAAAATAAAATGTTTCTTCAATGAAATCACTTTGTAGAACATTTTGGTTTCTAAATCATCATCAGTGAGGGCGAAAGAAAAGTTACATCAAGTCAACATAGAGTTTCAGAAGCAAGATTTTTAGAAAATAACCGAACAGCAGTGACATTAGACTCTTCCCCAGGGGCTTATCTTTGACTGGACTGTTCGTGTGTGTGTGTGTGTGTGTGTGTGTGTGTAATCATGGTAGCTTCCGGCCAACACGGTGTGCCTTTGAACCTGGTCCTGGTCTGAGCGTGTGATCAGGAGCGGCATCATGAAGATTCATGCGCTCTGCTTTTATTGAGCTGTTTGGCTGTGAAGGATGCAGGAAGAGATTCAGAGGATTGAGGGAAACGCATGTTATCTTTGTATTGACTTTAACGGATCAATTAGAAATGCAGAGTTTCTCTACTGTGAGACTTCAAGCTTCAGTTTATGGCCAAATACAGCAGAGTTTTGTTTCAAGTGTAAGCATTTTAAAAAAAAATCAATACTATGATCTTAAATCAAATGATGAGCAGAAAATAAAGCGAAGATTATTACTCTTTTAAAGAGCAGCATCCTTTATTGACGACCAAATTCTATTATGATTCATTTTTCCTTGGCAGTTTGAACAGAAGGTGCTTTGAAGTCAAAATGAGATGATCTGTGCTTTAGTCTGGATTATTTTTTCATGAGTTTTGTTTATGCTTTCCATGACTGTCTGCACGCACATGCACACACACACACACACACACACACACACACACACACATGCAGATAACAAAGCTGATTAAGGCCCTTTACATCCTTCATGCTCTGATAGTCTTTAGAAACAGGTTCATTAGCAGTCATGCAGGCTGCTCTGCTGAGAAATCACAAGCTTCAATATCATGAATTGAGACAGTAAAAATCTAAAAAAAAAATAAATAAAATAAAGACTCAGTGCTGAGAGACATTCTTCATCGATTCTTCTTGGAAAAAAACTGGCTTGCAGAATTCTCCTGTGGATTGATGCAGTGATTCCTGCAGCAGCTCCAGTGAAACAAATGCAAATGATGTGATGTGTGAAAAATGAGTGTGGCTGGACAAAAGCAACACTAGAGCAAAATTCATTCACGTGGAACACGAGCTGAAAAAAACAAACAAAGGTTTCCAGATATCAAGCTCTTATGTTAAACATGTACAGCATCTTTAGAAAAAGAACATATGAGCACGTTGAGTGTTTCAGCTTACATGGATGACTGAGACAAGATGAAGCCAGTTTAATTTCCGTACCCACACTAATATTTATGCCTTTTTGTTTTGTGTTTTTAGAATCTTTATCTCTAATAATGAATAAGATTGTTTTCTGTCTTTAGCTTTTCTCCGACATTTCTGCAACGTTGCAGCACTGATGTAAAAGTTTAGAGATCCTCTTGAGAAATACGTCAGTAAGGTTTAAAAGCTTGTCTCCTCTTTTTCCCTCGCTGAAAGTTAGGGTTGTGATCGCTCATGATAAATTTGTCATATCACAATATTGCTGATGTGATGATATTATTTTAAGGCTACATCGCTCAGCCCTACTGAGAATGAACATGATCTGAACAATATAACTAGCTAAGCCACTCACACAGTATCATTTAAATAAAGGCTTCCGTCCGATGCTGGTTCAAGTCTGCACATTCAGAAGGTCGCCATGTTTGGCCTCCATTGATTTCTGACGTCACAACTCCCACTCATACGTGCACATCACAAACTCAGATCTCAGGTAAGAACAGAAAATTGTTCCTCTTTCGGCAGCGGAATGTGAAAACAGCCATTCTTCCTCAAGTTCTCCTGCATGGTGAGAGAAATGAGTTATTTTTCAGCAGAATCAATGTTTCTGACGTTAAAACTGTTTGTCATGCTGGTTGTCTTTCGACCGGCCGGCTGCAGGACGTCATAAGCGTGAAGTTAGACGAGATGCAGCCAGCAATGTAACTGCTGCTGAGAAGAACCACAGAACGCAGAGAGGCTGATGATATTTCCAGAAAACAACGCATCAATGATTAGCAAACCCTCAATCAGAGAGGAGGAGCTGATCAGTGGAGTCAGCGGGAGGAAGGACTGGTTGGACTGAAAAGCCGCAGCCTCTTGGAAATCCATGGAACTGGTTTGGCGTCCGTGGATTAAACCGACTCCAGCAACCCATGAAAGTCTGAGAAACGCATCAAACTGAGAGGTAACATTCTGTCTGACAACGACAGAATAATAAGACGCATCATATTACAGTTTGATGCTAACAGCCTTGTGAAATTGACCCCTAAACGTGACTTTACTACTGCGTGTAAAAGTAAACAGTGATGGATTGTGGCAGTTGGCACTTGGATGTAGGAAAATCTTTTATTAATTCTCCTTGTCCAATTAATGTAAATTGATGAACTGCTTCTGTAGTTATTTGCAAGTCCCCAAGGTCCTCATACAGAGAGACAGAGAGAGAGGGGTAATAGAATCAGGTGGATTAAATGAAAGAATAAAAGAAGGCATTTAAGCATCAAGACCTCCTCTGCATGTAAGAATAAAATGTGCAGCAACAAGCTAATTTTCTTATGCTCAGTATGGCAGCAGGATATTCATACCACAGCCATCCCTTTACTCAGCTAAAATACATCAATTTAGCATCAGAGGAAATTCCCTGCAGGTTATTTCTGGACAGTCTGTGTGTTTACATTTTCTTCTGAGATGATGAGTTTTTTAAAAGCCTTACAAATTCTGTACAAGCTGTTATATCATCACTGCCTCATTTTATGAGTCAATATAAACAAACACGGGCCGGTTAACAGTCATTAGCCAGAGATCTTCCAGCAACACGTTCAAGATAGTTTATGCAGAAAACAGAAGCTCTCTGCTCGCAAACAGGAAGCCAGAATACCTTGCAGCATTTATGTTTATCTGCTGTGTGTGTGTGTGTGTGTCGGGCAGGGGTAGGCAACCTGTGGCTCTTTTGCACATTTCCTGTGGCTCCCTGTGGCTTTGACAAAAAATTATATGGAAATGAACAATGGTTATTTTTTAACAGTTTAATTTTAATTTATCATTATTATAAGTAATGCATAGCTTGGGAGATTCAAGACTAGCCATTTATGTATACATCCATGCTAGCAACCGCTGTTGAGGTTTGGCAAAATTAAGAGGAAAAGGCACTGGGCAGCAGATAGGCTATGATGCGTATTTCAGTTGATGAAGTGTTAAAAAATTTTTTAAATTTGAGAAGATCTCTGGTTCTCTAATTTCATAAATGCAACAAAACATGGTATTATTGTAATGGAAATGCAACGTTGAAGTACCAAATAATCATAAATAGCGCACTGCAGAGTAGTCACATGGTAAAACATTTTAATGAATGCTCATTTACATCTCTGAGTAATGTTGATAGGCTATTTAGACTTAATAGGCTGTGTTACCTTTATTATAAGGCTCAAATATCTTGTGCGGCTCCAGACAGATATATTTGTATTTTTTTTTATTAAAATAAATTATTTATTTGTTTTATTAAAATTAAATTATTATTAAATTAAATTAAATTATTTATTAAAATTAATTATTGACTTATTATTTGTATTTATTATTTTTTTATTATTTTTATTTTATTTTTTATTTTTTTATTTATTTATTTATTTAGATTTTTTTTTTTTGTTTTTGGGCCAAAAATGGCTCTTTTGATAGTAAAGATTGCCCACCCCTGGTGTAGTGGGTGTGTGTGTAGGGGGGTGGGGTTGTATATATGAGCCTGTTACTTAAGAGTCAAACCTTTCATCATCTCCAACATATACACGAGGGAAATGCATCTCTGTCAATGCTGAGTTTCTTATATATGTCAGAAAACCACAAGTGAGGTAACATCTGCTCCACTCATCACTCAACGTCTATCAGCTCAGGCAGGATGACAATCTCGTCCTCCTGATAAACTCGAACCTCTCTGCAAAGCGATGCAGGCAACTGCTTGTTGCCTTTGCAGCGATTGTGGTTTTTGCATCAGTTTGATGACTAGTGACATAGCAAGTAACAGCTGCCTGACGAAGCCTGACACATTTCAGTGGTGAAAATGTCTGGAGATGCTGTGTTTTCTCTGGAACCACAGGCGCCCCTGAAGGCTCAGGATCAAACTCCAGCCAAGCCTTCTCTGCTTTGAATTTCTTTTTTCACTGTCCAAGTTCTCAGTACAGGAAAAAATGCCGGGGAACTCAACTTCCCGCAGTCCTTATGGGGAAAAAAACATCTGTACAAAATATACTTCACGACAAGAAGAAAATGTCAATTTATACAAGCCTGTGTGTGCGTGTACAAACCAGCCGTGATGAAACGAGCCAACCTTCCTGCCCATGAAGGCTGATCGAGACAGGTATGCAAAGCAGATGCCAGATCCTCCAGGCGGGGGGACAAGCCCTGGAATTTATGGGAGAGGTGAGGCTGGGAGTCTGCAGTGCGGAGGGCAAGAGATTAAAAGGTGCCCCCACTGTGTTTGTTGGGGAATCTACAAGGGCCGGGCCAGCGCCACGCAGGGGGCAGGGCCTTTTGTTGGCTAATTATGCCCACGGGCTCTCTTGGCACCCATTCTCTGTAGCTCCATGATGGCGGAGAGGGAATTCCTCCTGATGCTCCGCTCTCTGCCGTGCTGTTCTGCTCGTACACACTACAAACAGCAGGGACACGTTTAGGATTTATTTGCCTTCTTTCTCCACGGGAATTTCTGAGAATTTCAATCAGGATGTTAATTACACAGACATTGTAAATGGGATTTATGTCTTTGCATGGTATTTCCCAAGAGGCGACAGACGGGGCAGGCCTGAACGTAAGGCTGGAGGCACGATGGCAGAGTTTGGGTGCGATCACAACTCAGGTCAGTTTGACCATATATGGAAACATTTCCTATTTGATTAGGTTTGATTCATTACATTTTCGATAGGTCATAACAAGCTTCCTGCTTTCAGGAGGACCAGGACATTCTGTATGAAACAACCCTAGTTCTAATAAATCCACAAATTATTGCCCAGGAACATTAATGTGGCAAACATGTTACACAATGGGTAACGTGTTTGATCCAGCTGAATCAAACTCGGGTTCGTTTCCCCTCTTGCTGCGGTTTGTAAGTACAAGTCTGAACACAGTAATCGTACCAAAGCGACTACAGCAAGACGTAAAGGTCATACAGGTCATACAGCCAGTGAGGGCAGGTAGGTGTCAAAATAAAAGCGATTCCCTGAAACTTCAGGTACTCAAATGATTTTACCTCTATTTCTCACTGCATTTAACTTCCTCTGGTATGCATGGTGCTGTTCGTACCCAGATCAACTAAAAACAGTAACTAATCCTAATAATTTGTAGGAAAACTCAGTCAGGTCAACTGGATTCAAGTTTTTAAATTCTGAAACGTTTCACCATTCATCCAAATGGCTTCGTCAGTCAGAAATGAATGCACAGAAGAAGAAAGAAATGCAAAGAAGAAGAACGCACATGAAGGTTAGCTGTGTTTGGACACCATAGTTACTGTAGTTACTGGAGGTTTAACATCATTTCTGACTGACGAAGCCATTTGTATGGTGAAATGTTTCAGAATTAAAAAACTTGAATCCAGTTGACCTGACTGAGTTTTCTACAACTTATCTACCACCTGGATGACTGAGAATCTTCATCAAAATAATCCTAATAATATGTTTAAGACCTGAGCTTGTTACTGAGTTAAACCATGCACTTTAATTCTCAGGTTTCTTACTAATAGCTTACATAAGCCAAATTCACCAGTACTGAGATACAATTTATAACCACTAAATATGCCTGCATAGCAATGAAACCCATCTGAAGAATATAACAACAAAAGGCATTTGATGGACACTTTTATCCTGATTGTTTCTGAACTTAAATCCAGAATTCTTCAGAATGTCACCACATATGAGAGGAATACCTGAATCTCCAACATGAGGGAACAACTATTCCACTCTGATCTCCTCCCAGATATCTGAGTCCTCATCCTATCTCGAAAGGTGATTCCCAGTCACGCTGCCAACGGAATCTGTGGCTGCTGGAATCGGCGATCTTATCCTTTAAGTTGTTACTCTGAGCTCATGGTCATAAGTGAAGGCAAGACTAGATCATGCTGGTGGAAAAATATATCCCAGATGGCCTGGGAGAACCTCGGGATTCCCCAGGAGAAGCTGGAGGATCTGGTTGGGAAATGCAAGCCTAGGCTGCTCTGCTGCAACACGGATTCGGCCAAAATAACCAGCAAAACGGACACTCAGGAGGTGGGAAATAAACTTCTAGAAACGCCAAATCCGTCTCAGGTAATTCCTCTCTGGAGAAGTACAGTCCTTTATGAGTTGGAAGTTAATTACAAATATTCAGAAGCAACATGAATCGGCTTGATTCTTCAACTCATCATAACCTCACAAGGTCAAACAGTCATTTTCATAGCAGCTGCATCAGGACATGTCTGAGCCGGTCTCTCATTCACACGCCAGCACTTTCTGCACAATTTGCCACCGCGCTGGAAGCTGGAGCTGTCAATAAAAAAAATAATCCGGGATGTTAATTTATGCTGAATCCTAAATTACAGCAGTTACAGAGACCCAGAGCTTCAATTTGACAGTCACGAAGTCAGTAAAAGCTTACAAGCTTTTCTCCCTATTGTAATCTTATGATGTTAAATGTGTGTCTGGTATTTCAATCAATATTAGCGAATATTAAGCAAAACATTACATGCTTTCCAAGATGCTTTTAGAAGCTGAAGCCAAATTAAATGTAAGAGCTGCACACCATTTGGGAGATTAACCAATTCATATTACAAACTAGACCAGCAAACATAAACCAGGGTTTTCTACTTCTCCTGCATATCCTTTATAATTTACACTTTAAGGGGGTTTAGAAGGGACATTGTAGGTAACTGCTACTCAATAAATCCTCTGTCCTCCAGACAGCCATCCCAGCTAACACGACATTTGGTGAATGGGTGACATTAGCAGGGAAAAAAACATCTACCTTTGTCCTTCTGTTTTCTTACAGCAGATTGGCAGCTTTCAAGGGTAAAATGACTGTATTTGCAACAAAATCTGTCCTATATTTTCAGTGATGGATGCTTGCATTGTAACAAGAAAAATGTAGGCTTGTAATTCTCCATTGTGAAAAGAGGCCAGTGGAAAAAATTCAGAATATAAAAAAATTCCCGGTTAAAGCGGAACGTCTGCTAGAGGCTTTCTTCTTTACGATATATTCTGCTAGCACAGGTTTCCATCATGGATTGTTACTGATGGCAGATTTCATTTCAGAAGCTGAAAATATTCCCTCCGTGTCGTTTGTCCCCTAATTCCACATTCTACTGTTGCAACACCAGATGCAGGCAGAGCTTCAACCATGAATACAAAAACTAAAGAATAAAATGTCAGCTGTGTTTGAACACAGGGTTGGAGCTGCTGGCTGCGCCGCCAACAGCCGTGGCCCCGGGCCGCCGTCTGACACTGATGATGTCACAGCATCATCGGGGCTGGACAATATAAACGATATAAAGTCGTATCGCGATATTAAAAAAGCTTTGATATAAAAATGAGGACGTCAATATAAAATCGATGGAAAATACAGCTTGAAAACAGGAAGTTAATGACGGCTCAAACAGCCATTAGCTTGTCAGAATTGGAGTAAACTAGCCAATCAGGTGGCAGTGTTATAATAACAGCCCGCCCACTTCCTCCAGCAGCATCTTGCTAAACGCCGGTGAACATGGTAAAGCTCGTGTGGTGATATGTGAGCGAAAGACAGACAAAGATGTCAGAAAGCGATGAAACTGCAGAAGAAAAAACAAATCAGATGACAAAGAAAGGAAACTAATGCTGACAAAGCACGACAGCAAACTTATTTTACATCTGAAGTGCTGTCATCTTACAGGGTCACACAGCAGCAACTTCAAACCCGTCCCTCAGGATGACCAGCAACGCACTCGGAGACGCTCCACGCCAACAAACTACATAACAAAGACATTCGTGCTGTAGCTACGTGTTGTAGCTTTCATTTTTTTTTTATTGGAAAAGATATGATGCCAGCACAGACTGCTGAAAGAGGGATTTTTCAGCTGTTTCAGTTTTTCAGATACAATTGTTGGTTATTTTTTACGTTCAGAACACTCATAAAGAAAATGTCTTCAAAGAAAATAAGTCTTTAAGTGATTTGAAATGCGGCAGAATCTTTGCCATGATTTGTATTGTGATATATATCGATATCAATCAATATAAAAAATATATATCATGATAATTTTTTTTCATATCATTCAGCCCTAGTGCTGTATGTGTGTGTGTGTGTGTGTGTGTGTGTGTGTGTGTGTGCGTCTATATATCAGAGTCGTGACAGGAAGTAGAGCAGCTTCAGGCTAAGGTGTAGCACAGCACAATGGACAGAGCCGCTGGCAAACACAACCAAACCCGTTAAAACAAGCTAAATCTGATGTAGCTGTAATTTTGAGGAGTGTGTGAGTGTGTGAGTCGGTGTAACAGACTCCTGACAACAACGTCATTCTCCTGGGATAAACATGGATCAGCTAAATAGGAATTTACATTTATCCAAAAAGTGTAGTGTTGCAGCGTTTGTGTGTGGCGGTAATCCTCTCTCTGCTCTCACCTGAGAGGATTGATGGTTACTGAGCTGCTGCTGCATCCTGACTGATGTTAACACAGGAATATGCTTCAATTTAAACCCTCCACCCCTCCGTGTCATCATTTTCTATTCTCTCTCTATCCTCCATGTTTACTTGTCCCTCCCTCTCTTTCCATTTCCTCTTTGCTCTCAGTCCATCTCATTCTGGCTCCTTTTTTCTGTTTTTCCCTTCTTTTTCTTTTCTGTCCATTCTCATTTTCTCACAAAACCAATCACACACAGGTACAGGATTATGCTCAGGTGCTGCAGCAGGGACACACTGCTCTGTGTGTGTAAGAGTGTGTGTGTTTGTTAGTAGTGAGCGAGCCAGGCGGTGAATGAGCTAGCGGCAGAGCGAGTGAGTGACTGTTGTACTACACACACACACNGGAACGAGCCGGTGTGAGGGGATTCCTGCTAATTGCTTGCACATTCCCTCTCTTCCTCTGGCTTGATTAAAGCCAGGACACCATCTTCCTTTCAAGTCTGCTTGTTCTCCACAAAAGCCCACAGCCGCTCTACTGTACGCTGCTCCAACACCGCCTATCACCACTTTGCATATGTGGCGTCCCTTCGCAGAAATCCCCCCAAAACTCTTTCAACTGAGGCAGCAGGAGAGACAACCTGATAAATCCATATGTGTCGCACTGTCCATTTCTACCGTATATGATATATTCCGTTTTGTTTCTGCCATATGTACTGTACATTATGGAAATTTCTTTAGTTTTACTATGAGTGTCTCCAGGGAGAATCAGTATCAGCCATACCTGTTGATTTTTGTTTCGCTGTAATCCACAGAACACTGGCAGAATTTCAATTAAGCATCGTTTCTGCTTAACATTGCTGCTGTTNGCTGTAATCCACAGAACACTGGCAGAATTTCAATTAAGCATCGTTTCTGCTTAACATTGCTGCTGTTTAATCCCTCTGTGAGTCTGTCCACTACTGTCATTTACTCTGAGTGAGATCTTTTTGCCCTGTGTGTGTGTGTGTGTGTGTGTGTGTCCCAGCATGTAACCTTCCCCTGAGCAGGTTCCTGAAGCATCTATGCATCAGCGCACCAAGTCAAATAACTTATAGTTCCATTTCCATATCCTAACAACTCTGACAAGCATTTAAGGTGATACGTTCACATCAGATCCACCAAATGTGTCATAATTTGAATGCAGCTTTGGTGCAGAGGCAGATTGGCAATTTAAGATATATCACGACAGCGACACGGCACAAGGACAAAAGGACATCAAGATGCAGCATAAAGGAAGGATGTAAAACGTGTCTTTATGAGTAAAAGCTGCAACGTCAGTTTATGTAGAAATTCAGCAAAATGAGTCTGAGCAGGAAGGAGGAAATGTCTGCATGAAACAACCAGCTTCTGCAGAACACAGAACACATCGTGTTTGAGCTGAATGGATCATACAAGATACGTGTGTGTGTGCGTGCGTGCATGCATATGTGTGTGTTTTATTCCTGCTACACATACAGTATTTCCAAACGTAATCTAGCAGACTGATATTTCTGCTCAGGCATGTAGAATGGGCAGCCTCACAATCACAGATTGAGAATTCATCATCATGGGCATCTTGAGACATCTTGGAATAATTACTATGATGTGTGTGTGTGTGTGGGGTGGG
>VXCM01002775.1:38283-69195 GCA_014773175.1 Lucifuga dentata
GGGGGTTAAGGGGAGGGAAGTAGCAGAGCGTCATGTCTGCAGCACCACGTTGTGTTCTCTTTGTTGGTTTCAAATTTAATTCACTCCAAAAGCAGGAGAAAATAGCCTGCACAGGAACAAACTGCTCTGTTCCGGCTACGTTATGAAGCTTTGCTAGACTGTGTAAGAGAAATATTAAACAGGAAGTGAAACAGACACCTTGCCTGTGCTCATTTCTGCTTCCTGTCCTGTAACGTGCAGATTAAGCTTTAATCTGGAGTGAACGGGCGTTGACAGGCTAGATGGTGGTGATTTTAAACTGGAGCCTAATTACAGAACGGCAAGCTAGAGGAGCATGTCATAACCAAAGACCACCAAGTGTGTGTGTGTGTGTGTGTGTGTGTGTGTGTGTGTGTGTGTGTGTGTGCATGCATAGGCTCACAAACATTTGCATTTTCAAAACATATGCATGCATGTGGATCGACATTCTTCCTCTGCATTTCCTAATTATCAATGCACGTGTGTGTGTGTGTGTGTGTGTGTGTGTGTGTGTGTGTGTGTGTGTACAACATTAAAACACAATTGTATGAATGTTATGCATCAGTGCATATCTGTGTGGTGTGTAACTCAGCGAGCTTCCTCTGACTTTAAATGAGGAGACACTGGCAGCTGACAATTTGTTTTATCTGGGTTGCAATCATCCTAAATAAGATTAAAACGTGCTCTTATTGTGAAAGTGGTTGACATAAGGTCCAGTCCCTTCACCCAGCTTCCTCTTTTACCCTGTAAAATCTCTTCATACTCATACATGAGTAATACATGAGAAACACATTTCATTGTACTGTTGACCCTGTGTTAACATACATATGACAAATAAATCTAATCTGAATCTGACATGCTCATACATAACATGCTTCATCTCATACATGCATGTATGTTCACACATAAATGCTTCATACTCATACATGCTCATGCATACATGCTTCATACTCATACATGCTCATATATACATGCTTCATACTCACACATGCTCATACATACATGCTTCATACTCACACATGCTCATAGATACATGCTTCATACTTATACATGCTCATACATACATGCTTCATACTCATACATGCTCATACATACATGCTTCATACTCATACATGCTCATAGATACATGCTTCATACTCATACATGCTCATAGATACATGCTTCATACTCATACATGCTCATACATACATGCTTCATACTCATACATGCTCATAGATACATGCTTCATACTTATACATGCTCATAGATACATGCTTCATACTCATACATGCTGCTTAAAATGGAACAGACAGGAAAACCAGTTTTTGAGAAACAAGCATCCATTTATGCAGAAAAGAGGAAGTACCCAGAGAAAATGTAAGACTTTCTGTGTAATAACAGGTTAAAAATAGAGTCATCTAACTGGATTAGGCTGATTACTGGCTGTTGTGCAGCACACCAGCATTTAAACCCTTTTTATCTGACCATTAAAACAGAGGACAGAACGACTGTGCTCACATCCTCACAATAATAGAAGCTTTTTATACACACACATCTGCAAAACAATGAGGCCAAATTCAACGCTCTGCAAGAATAACAAGCTGGAACCACAGGCTTATTTTTGTGCATGAGAATAAAATCTGCAATAGTGTGGCGTTGAAAATATAAATAAAAAGTATGAAATGTAATTTAGAATAAAATCTAGTTTAATTTAGTATTTTTCCTCCAGAAAATCAAAAAGTATTGCTCTTATTTGAATCTTGTTTGCTCTTTACTCCCTTCAGACCTAAAGACTGTTTTACAAGCTCAGATATGAACATATAAGATAACAGGAAATTAGTGTTGGGCAATAATGCTGATTTCAATTTGCAAAATAAAGAAATTATGATAAGAAAATAACATGCATGTTAGAAAATTAAAAAAGAAAAAACGAAACTTAATCTGGTGCAAAAACAATTACTTGATTGATTGATTAGTCAATTAAGAGAAAAGCAACAACAAGAATGAATTCATCATCAGTTTGATCATGTATGTGCAGAGATTTGCTGCTCTTGTCTACTTCCTGTCGCTGTTTTGGACTGTTGGCGAATCAAAAGAAACAATTTAAGTTGACCTTGCAATCTGGGAATTTGTGATGGTCATTTTTCACTGTTTTTCTTTTTTTTTTAACAAACCAAATGATGAAAAACGATCCATACATCAAATTATAATGAAACTACTGTATATATTCAAGTATAAACCAAGTGGGTTTTTTTTCTTTACCAAATTTCACAACGCAAATCGGGGGTCGGCTTATACACGAGAAATTAAAATTTGATCCCAGCGAATGAAATTTCCAGGGGTGGAAATACTACCTATTACCACTACCCATGGAAAATAGTTTAAATCATACCTTAGAATGATGTATTTCCTGACTAAACATCTTATTCAGCACATTTTGTGGCGGCCAGTAAGCTGTGATCCTTCAGTTACGGTAATCAGCTGCTGAAATAAATATCATGTTTACCGGTACGTGGATTATTTTCAGAAAATCAGAGGAATACTATGACAATATCCAGAAAAACAGGTAATTTGCTAAACAAATAAACTGATGGAACAACATCAGGGGATCGGCTGAGGGAATTCCACAACTCCATATGGAGGAATGTCCAGCACATAGACAGACCTGCATTGACTCAGGTACATGATAATTACTGAAAACACGTAATGGGTGAGATTCTTAACAAAAAAAACTCACCATAATTACACAGCTAAATAAGCTAAATAAGCACCGTGATAATTATAGCTCATTTGTAAAGCTTTNCATAATTACACAGCTAAATAAGCTAAATAAGCACCGTGATAATTATAGCTCATTTGTAAAGCTTTCTTCCTTCATCAATGCGATTCAGATGAGGAATAGGAGTCCGGAAAACTTAACTTTAGCTAATGTCACTTACGGTAATCAGCTGTTTACCAGTACCGGTACATTGATCATTTCCAGAAAATCAGAGGAATACTATGAAAATTCTCAGAGAGACAGGTAATTTGCTAAACAAATAAACTGATGGAACAACATCAGGGGGTCGGCTTATGTGCGGGTTTCNACAGGTAATTTGCTAAACAAATAAACTGATGGAACAACATCAGGGGGTCGGCTTATGTGCGGGTTTCTTTAAAAATCTCAATTTGCAGGTCAAAATCAGGGTCGGCTTATAGTCGAGTATTTACGGTAATTCTTGCAGCTTTAAACTCAAACTTAACTGTATCTGCTAAAATTTGTGCTGTAGCTGCAATCCCAAATACAATACATGCAACCTGAAATATTTACATGAAAGGATTTTTGTAATATTTTGTATTCATTATTTGCCAAAATTTGTTCCTTTCAAGCATTTATCAGATGTAATTGTGGTTTTCAAACAGAAAAAACACCATTTGAGCCCAAAGTAAATCTGTCGCTGCTGCTAAAATCATTTATTACAGCAGCAGCATTAGTGGCGTTACTTTAGTAAAAACACTCATTGTCATAATTGCACCGCATTGATCTCCCTGAAATAATAAACACACACACACACACACACACACTCAGAGCATAAATAGCATCAGTGTTTAGTGTGTAAGGANAATAAACACACACACACACACACACACACTCAGAGCATAAATAGCATCAGTGTTTAGTGTGTAAGGAGTCAGTTCTGCTGATGAATTGCTGTTTCTGCTCCACAGATTAAACACATTCTGATTATCATATAGTTCAATATGTCATCAGCCAAATGCCTGTAGACACCCCAAGACCATCACACACACACACACACACACAGCTGCTGGAATCAGCAGCTGTGTGTGTGTGTGTGTGTGTGAACTAGGATGAAAAAGCAGGTAAAAAAAAATCATGCATGAATTTATAAGTGTGTATAAGCCACTGATATACAAGCAGACTAAGTCAGAGTGCTTGTGTGTGTGTGTGCGTGTGTGTGTGTTGTAATTGTAATGACTGTGTGGTCTTCATTCCGTGTGCCTTGAACTGTGCATGATGAGTGTCTGTGTTGACACATCTACATAATTGTTTTGCATGTGTAAACCAACTCAAATTATGTAGAGAGAATGAAGAGTGTGTTTGCTGCAGTGTGTGGACACTATCTGTGACACGGACAATGTGTGTGTGTGTGTGTGTGTGTGTGTGTGAGTGTATATGCANCACTATCTGTGACACGGACAATGTGTGTGTGTGTGTGTGTGTGTGTGTGTGTGAGTGTATATGCATGCTATATGCACAAGCACCTGCACAAGTGTGTGAATTCAAACCTTATATGCAAGTCTGTACCCTGTGGGTGTTTGTGTACATACATTCTGTACATGTTTGCATGGCATTCCAAAGTTCCTGTGTCTGTGTGTGAGTGTGTGTGTGTGTGTGTGTTACTGTATAATAATTTGTGTGTATGTGTGTTTTTCCTCTGCCCAGATGGCTGTGCTCAGAGGCTAGAGCTTCTGAAATCTGTTGCCAGTGGTGAATACTGATCAGAGATCACTGTCACATCCTGCTACAGCACGCACGCACACGTGCACGCTCCCACACAGACACATGCAGAGAACACGTCATCCATCTTCACTCACACACACCTCCACTTCCACATGGTCGAACTACTAATTCACACAGCCACTATGTGTCCTCCATGCTGATATTTGGTCACTGCGTTTGCCGGCTGTGCAGGTCACGGCGGCGGCAGTGGCGGTGGCGATGGCGACAGCTCTGATTAGAAGGCATGCCGTCACACCTGAGGATTGGCACAGCGCAGCAGGGGACTCTGGGAGATTTCATTTTTAAGATTCTGATTAAAGATGACAGATTTGAAATCGGCTGATTGGATTCACACACGTTGAAACTTCAGAACCGCGTCATTTTATCTCCACTTTGCTGCGTTTAATATTTTAAAGGTGCATTACGTGATTCTAATTGATTGAGAGGATTTTAAAACACAAACTAACACAAGTCAAAAATGTATTCTGAGTTATTTGAGTCTTCTGATGTTATTAAAGATTTATTTAGATTAGTAACGTTTGTTAATAGAGTCGACAAAGAAGAAAAATTTTAATTTTTCATTCATTATCATTATGACAAACTGTAAATAAGTGGAGTTTAGCTCAAATTTATAGCTATAATTTATATTTTCCAGTGAATTTTCCTATTCAAAATGTGCTGTTACATTTAATTTTTTCATCATCTTTAATCACAAACGTGCCTAACTGTAAGATATAAAAATATAAACGCCTTTGTACGGCTCTTTATTCATCAAATTTAAATGATCCTTGCCTAAAATCAATCTGTTATCTATCTATGTAAAAAGTTAATAGCTGGCAGAAAATCATCAAACTCGACAAACACTTGAACGTGACTGCGTGTCTGAATGTTATCAAACAGCGTCACTACATGTGGAGCTCTGTGGCCATTTTTAAACATGCAGCCTGACCTCCTCCAGCTGCTGCTTCACCTGTCAGATAATGACCCCATCACAAAGATCATCCGCCGCAATACCATCATCGACAACGTCACCAAAAAGATTCTCCATAAAGGCGATCTCACAGTGAGCAGCAACAATCGGAGAAAAGGTATTGCAGCAATGCAGGAAGCGCCTGCGTGGGTCATCCTGCTGCGCTGCCTTTCAAACATCCAGACCGTCTGCAAATCAAGACATTTCTGCTCCGCCAAAGTCATTGTTGAGTCACTGGCTGATCAATAGCTCCATCAGCCTCCTGCAGATATATTATGATCAGTCAGAGCTGCTGGACAGTAAAATGCTGTTACACGTTTAAACACCAGAATGCTGTGATTTTCGTGCAATACTCTGATTTTTCTCTCATCAATAAGGAACCTTTTCAGCAAAAACCTTCTGAAAACCAATACCAAACCTTTCTGCAACCAATACAAGCCTCTCTGCCTCTAATCAGCTCCAATGCAAACAACGCAAACAACTCTTCAGAGGACCAGTCACACAGTGGCCATCACGCCCCAACACACACTCAATGATGTAGTTCGTGTGCACGGTGCATGATGCTCACGCACGGACACGCACTCTCACACCCTCACCAGCGCACAACACAACTCCACACAAATACACAGGCACAAAACCACACACACACGCAGGCACATTCCCGCGCTCGCACATTATCCAACACACACACAGGCTTGTGTATTCACAGGAAAACACACTTGTGCACATTCACGAATGTGTGCAGACGCTCGCACTCAGAGTGAGAGAGTGAGTGATACATAATTCCACATATCCTATCATTGTAACAAACACACATACTGTATTCATGGACACACACACACACACGCACATATACAGATGCAGTATCCCAGACAGAAAGCAGGAACCCACATCACACCTCCAAATGTGCTCTCAGAGGACTTTCAGGAAGGTGACAACTCGCTGCTCTCCTGTGGATGTCACCAACACTAATCTGTCTTTCCTTTAATCACACACACATGCACACACACACAAAACTGTTTTCTGCATGTATGTAGATCTCTCAGATGAAAGACACGTTCACACAGNGCACACACACACAAAACTGTTTTCTGCATGTATGTAGATCTCTCAGATGAAAGACACGTTCACACAGATAAATGAACCTAATCATCTTTCTCTATCAATGCCACATGCACACATACAATCAGTAGCATGTGCACATTTATTCACACACTCACATGCCACGCACACACACATGTACACACACTATCTCTTGTTCTGTCTTGATCGTGATCCTGTCTAGCACATGCACGTGCACAGCAGAGAAAGAGGAGAAAGTGTGTTTTTCGGCTCTGCCTGCTCGACAGGTAAACCCTCTTTCTCTGGTGAACCTGCAACGTTTCCTCAAGCTTTCATTGGAACTGATGAAATATGATGCAGAAGCCTCTCGTGTCGCATACCAGATATAAACAAGAAAAACACGTACACGTACAAATATGCACAAAAACATCTGCATTTCTGGAAGTGCAACAGTGCAGCTACAGCGGCGCTGCCCCCAGAAAAAAACAACCCAAACCAGGATTCCTGTAATAAAAGAAGAAAACTGCCACATTCCCAAGTACACAAACAGGCAAAAAAAGAAAAAAAAACAACAGCAAGTATATACAGCAGGACACATGCACACCCAAACAGCCGTCCTCCCTGAGAGTGGAAGTGGAGGTGGGCTGCACATGTTTTGCACTGGGGCTTCTCAGGTTTCACTAGGTAGGAAACCCCAAGGTTCCCTCAGCCCGCCTGTCGTGCTCAGCTGAGGAGGAAGATCTCAGAGCGCTGACAGACTTACCCGAAGGCACGAAATGAAGAACTTTGTTGGTCTCCATCGCTGAGCAAGTGGTGGTGAATGCACACTTCCTCTCTCCAANCCCCCCCCCCCAAGTCAGCCCATCATGGTTGTTATCCTGCGCTGATGAGTGTGAGATCACCTCTGCTCTCTTGCTCTGCTCTGTTTCTGACTGAATCCCTCTCAGACACATGCAGTGACTCAGCCCCGCTCTGCCTGCCTACTCACAGCTCAGCACTGGGTCCTAGTGCCTTCTGTTTCACTCCTGCCGCTTTCCCAGCCCACCACAGCAGCCTATAGCAGAGCAGCCAGCAGCCAGACACGCCTCATGTCAACACACACCCCTCCAACTACATCTACAGTAGCTCCATGACCAACAATGCTCTCTGACATACCAAGCAACCGAGCCCTCCATTACGCTTCATATAAGCAAGTAAAAGTTCATATCTACAGCAGCTTTCAAGAACAGACATCACAAAGTGCTTTACGGTACAATTCAAACACATTTAGATGATTCAAAGATATTGAGATTCAAAGACAATGAGACAGCATTTTAGCATGTCAGACTAATAAATATCCTATAAAACCCACCATACGAGGCATTCTGCTTAAACGATTTTGACCACGAATGGAAGCATAAAGTCTTCACAGAAACACACATCAGCAGTTCCCGACCAGCCCGAACTCCCGAAGAAGACAAGGAAAAACTCTCCAAAAACCTTATTACATAAGGAAAATGGCAGAAACCTCAGGAGAGGCAATTCAAAGAGAAATTCCCTCTCCTCAAACGAGCGGGTGTGACATGGCAGCTGCAGGTGTAGAAACAGGTAAATTACAAAGATCAAAAACAAGGAAATATGACAGACTAATATGGACAGAAAATAATCAATGATACAGTTTAGTCAGTATGAAATCAAAGTTATGATGACCAAAATAGGGAGGAGAGCCAGCTTTTGGAGACTAGAATGAGCCTCTAGATTATAGAGGTCTTGCTAAACATGCTAAACAAATTCCTAAATAAGTAAAATGAAAAAATCTTTTGAAGTCAAAGTCAAAGAAACCTAAATCTAAGAAAGCAGAATTCTACAAACAGGTTTTCAGGTAAATACACTGCATGTACACTGTTGATACAGTATGTTTGTCCAAGTACAATTATGTAAAACCGGATGTTAAATTGACACAATTCAGCCAAACCTCATTCAATCTAAACAGCAACTGATCAGTTTAGAAGCCATTTTCTCACACGTGGCAATGAAATTTAGCCGCTCATTCAACAATCAGCATGGTCAAAAAATGATGCTTTTGCTCTTTGTGCAGTTTGCATCAAGTAGCACTTTTTAAACCTTTCCATGACCTCGATAAGGTCATGGGAAAGTAGCTTCAAAGCAAAATGGGTTTTTTTTATATGAAACATCACAACCCTGGAAAACCTTAAGCAAGACTCCTCAGGTTCTGCGCCACAAATGAAATGTTTTACACAGGAAGGCAGCGGCATCACCTTTTCCATCAGCTGAACGTGTCAGCCGTGGGCCAGGTTATAATGTAAACATGGAAGCAGGATTTGGAAATTTTCGTGTTGGAGGTGAAAAGCAAACACAGGAAGAGAGAGGGAGAGAGAGAGAGAGAGAGAGAGAGAGAGAGAGAGAGAGAGAAGTCTAAAGCAAGGAGTGTCAAGACAACAAGCAAGATAAGCAGTTACAGAAAGCTACAGTTCATCCACAAATATTGACGACCTTGATAAATAAAAGCAAAATGGGCTGTGAAAAAACTGCTTTTATGTTTGTCCTCTTGCTCTTTCATTCAAAGTATTTTTAAAAATATAACTTTTAATTAAAGTAAAATAGTTGAAAGGAAAAATAAATTCTTCTCATGAAACATATATTATTATCAACGGGCCTGGAAGAGGACATGAGGAGGTTCGAGTGGACAAAGAATTTTCATGAATCACAGCTGGAGAATCGCAGATAATTTTTAAGTTCTGGAGTCAGAAAGTCTCTAAAGCTACGATTAGAAGGATGATTCAGACAAATATATGTTTCATGAGGAGACTTTATTAATTTTTTATTTACCAAGGTTGCTAGTATTGGTGGAGGACTTGTATAACAACTTCTATTCGACTGCAGCAAGTCTGATTGATGCTTCAAATATTCCAACCACAAACACTAATATATTACTAATATTATTGTATTGCTTTTATTATTTTTATTGCAAACCTCACAGGGAGCCATGAGCATTGGTATGCTTCAATCGTTAATCGCCAATGTGTGAGGTTGATATAGACCACGGTGATGTGAGGGACGACTGCAGAATTATGACTGCCCTCTGCTGGAATTTACAGGGAATGCGACTAGACTGTCAGTGTCTGCTCCACATAAAGCTCCAATACATATCTGGGAAATTTCAACACTGAATGTAAAATTTAACATTTAAAAAAAAAAAAAGCTACCAAAAGCCAGAAAGGTAAGTGTTTTATTAATATAATTATACGAATCAACTAAAAACTGTGAGGAATATTATCAGGTGGCCTGTTTTTATTATTTCTTTTAGCCAATTAGGAACAACTATGTTATACACTACAATATTTTTAGGGATGTCAAATTCCTATGTGAAGATGTTGACATTGCTGAGCTCAACAACACACTGCCCCCAGCAAAATTAATCCCTTCAACTATAATTTTGAAGCACAACTGCCTTTTTCTTTTTGTCAGTGTTTCCAGTATACATGACTTGTCAGCTTGAAACTCAAATTAATCTTTTAAAAACATTTCAACTGTCTGGTCTTTTAAGCGACACAGTTTTTCCTTATCAACTACCGTATATATGCCAGTATAAGCTGATCTTGTGTATAAGCTGACTCTGATTTTGGCCTGCAAGTTTAGATTTTTAAAGAAACCCGTATATGAAGTTCCAATTTATTTACCAATTTATTTGTTTAGCAAATTATCTGTTTTTCTGGGTAATGTCATAGTGTTCCTCTGATTTTCTGAAAATAATCCACATACCGGTACTGGTAAACACGATATTTATTTCAACAGCTGATTACCATAACTGACTAATCACAACAGCTTTTACTGGCTGCCGCAAAATGTGCTGAATAAGATATTTAGTCAGGAAATATCTCATTCTAAGGTATGATTTAAACTATTTTTCATGGGTAGTGGTAATGGGTAGTATTTCCACCTCTGGAAATTTCCTTCTCTGGGATCAAATTTGAATTTCTTGTGTATAAGCCGACCCCCAGTTTACTTTGTGAAATTTGGTAATAAAAACTTGGCTTATACTCGAGTACATACAGTAGCTCTTTTTTTCGGTTTTCAATTTAATCACCTTTTTTTTCTTCATATATCACCAGTATGAGTTGTGAGTTAAATTCACACATCCAGTGGCTACTGGATCAAAAAGTTAATTTCCCACCCTGATGTAAATGCTCCGTGAAAGGTCAGTCATTTGCATGAAACTGCATATATAATATCGCTGTGTGTGGTATGGCCAGTGGCTCTGTTTTGCATAAAAACTGTTATTCGCTGTGCGGGGAAATGCGTCACTCAGTGTACCAGGGTGCGTTGTCACCTGAGGCTCATGCAAGTATTTTAACCCACCACCGTTTTCATCATGGCTGCTCTCTAGTAAAAAGCTTTAGTTGCATTAGATTCTATATCTTCATAAATGTACAAAATTCCTCAATGAACCTAAGCTTTATCTTATTAATTGTGCGAGTTGTCCAAAGCACAAAATGAAACTCTGGGATGCAGCGCTCTGAAATGTCTTAATATTTGTAAAGAGGAACAGCAGACATTTCTCTTTGCTTTTCTGATAGTCGAGCAGAGCAATGAGTCTCTGGAGAAATAATCCAGCTGATCGCATCATTCATTTCTTGACAACCTTGTCTGCAGTGAGTAGAAATGACTGACAGCCTCCACAACAATTATCAGTGGCTGGAAGTTTCCAGTTAAAAACATAAACTTATCACACCAATATTTTACAAAAAACTTATGGTTTTGAACTGGGATATCCATGATTTTGGACTGGTGAAATAAAGGAGAAAGTAGCTTTAGCTTAAGCAGCTAAAGTGGAGAGCTGACAACAAGATATTGTGTCATTATTACCACTTTTATTGATATTGATTATGCTAACGTAAATGTGTTCATACAGGAAGATAAAGAATGGAAATCAAAAACTGAAACGCATCAGAATGCATCAATCGTTTTATAATCACATTGATGCGCTCATGTTCAACAGCTATCCTATGAAAGACAATAGGGTTCCTTCAGGGAAAATCCCCAATGTAGCGTTCTACTGTGCAGCAAGTCCTGCCGTTTTTAAACGCTTTTGTGGCCACGGTGACGTCACATAACCTGCCACAGCCATATGCTGTGTCCAACTGTTCCTGACACTGAACTAGGCCTGGCCGGTTCACTGAATCATCGATTCAAAGATTCAATTCTTAGTCCATGAATCGGTGATCCGGGTCACAGCCAAACCACATACCACCAACCACCAACTGAACCACATATGTCTGGTTCATTCTGGTCCATGGTGTAAATGAATGAGATTCAATATATACTTTTTTCTTTCACAATATCCCATCTTTGAAATTAATCAACATATTCTAATTCCAAATATAAAACTAATGTCTGTGTAGCTCAGGCAATCTAGTGGGCACAAACACTGCTTAAGTGGCATTTGATGTAGTGTACGAGAGTCAACTGGGGGGGGGAGTACAGAAGTACGGAGATATGTGGTCGGACTGATCCGATTCTTGTAAATGAATCGAAATTTCCATGTCTACACGGAACCCTGACTGTCTGTTACTTTTAAGTTTCTGCAAAAAAAAAAAAAAAAAAAAAAGAGGGGGCCAGCTAAAAGGTGAACTGAAAGTTTGAAACTCCACATTAATAAGTGCTTGGAGAGAAACACCTGTGTATTTGTGTGTTGGCGTTCAGTGTTTTTTTTTTTTTTTTTTNTTTTTTTTTTTTTTTTAGTAGTGCTTGGGGGGAATAATGGGAGTGTTCTTTAGTCTGTAACCTGCCCTGCATAACGGCAAAGTTCCTCAGGCTCGCTACGTTTGCAATAACATGTTGTTTTTAACAAGTTCCTCTGCTACCGTAATCTGGCCTGATTCTTGTTGCCTGTTTCTTCAATACAAAATATTATTTTGCTGATGAAAGCTTTTGGTACCAAAAACTTCTAAATTCTATAATTGGAGCAAGTTCCAAGCTATGGCACTCAGCCACAGATTTATCTTTTTTAACTGCATAGATAAATGTACAGTATATACAAGTGAAAAGCTGTTTGATAGTCATACTGAATTAAATGTTGATATGTATGTTAAAGTGTCACTGATTGTGATGAACTCAGAGAAAGTGATTATCGAACTCTGCAGCTTTTACAGAGCTTTTACTTCAGCGAACGTCACTGATTATCACAAACCCCTGATATACTGTATAATCACTCCATGCAGCCATTTCCAGCAATCAAACACTGCTGATGTTTTTTTTTTTTTTTTTTTTNTTTTTTTTTTTTTTTTTTTCAGGAGTTTGTGGAGATGTACAAGAGCTTTAAAAAAAAGTGAACATTAGACTTATAAGGTGGACAGAAACATGACTCCATTGGTTTGATAATTGTTCGCGTCCTGTATAAGCAGGTCATTTTCTTGAATACTTTAGTTATAACAACTTTGTATGCCAACAGTACATCAGGGCTGTGTGTATATCAGCTTTTTTTGGAAGTTTTTCCTTTCTCCAATGGCCTATTGGGGGAAGAAAATGTGATAATTACATCTTGAGTCTTGATGTCTACTTTGTGATGTGACACGTCACACCTGAATCCTAAGCTGTTTATAGGTATACTTGCATGTATTTCACAATGCTTTTTTGCTGGTATCGATTGCTGGCAGCTGCTCTTTGTAAATAGTTGAAGTCATTTATAGGGTTTAGGAATACTGCGGTACTATGTTGTTATGGAGTTCAGCTGCAATTTGGATTCATTTCTGCCTTGTTTTCATTGAGGTGATCGCCTAAAGCTGTGTGAGTCTATGTTTATAAAATGCCAATTGCCAATAGTTTACTACATGCATAAATGAGCAGCAGCCTGCGAAGCTTCAAAAAAAAAAAAAAAAAAAAAAAAAAAGAAGAAGAAGAAGAAAGTAGGACAGGCAACAAAACAGCAGAACCTACTGTTTTCCCTTTTCCTGACTAAATTTAACTTCACGTGGCCTTTTGAGCTCCGTGAGCTTTGGATGCTTGTGAAAATGACAAATATATTCACTTTATCTTTAGAAAATCAGATGAAAAGTATTTAACATCAGTCACACAATCAGCAGGATCTGAACACGTACATGTCAGTACACGCCTAAGCAGTATTTTTAGCTGTGTACAGCAGCTGTTTTTGACATCCTGTGTATGTCGGTGCTTACAGGATCAAACTAGAGCAAAGAAACTTACGATGCTTCACTGAAGAAAGTTTCAATTAAATATAATCAAATTTCCATCTATTAATCGAGTAAAAATGGGGATATATGATTTCATATTGCTAAATGTAAAGCAGTCATCCCAAATTTCAATTTAAACTACACTACAAACCAGAAGTTTGAGGCCACCCCGCAGATTTTAAAAATAAATCATCAATACACTGCTTTACAATTTATTGCACAGGAAAAGACAAAAATATATAAAATAAGTGTAAGTAATTATTTTTCAAGAAAAATTAGTCAACATGAGCACATTATGTAGCCACTCTGGTTACAGAAATGATTTTTCATAAAGGCATCAGTCTGTATTAGTGCAGTACTCCTGTTGTGTTCCAACTCCCTGCTGATGTGTTTTAACGTTCTATTCCTGCTGTCTGCCTTCTCCCACATCATTTTGGATTAACGTGCTACATAGTCTGCTCATGCTAAATCTGGGGGTGGCCTCAAACTTCTAGCCTGTAGTGTGTATTAACTTGATAAAAGCAAGCAAATCTTCACATTTTAGAGGCTGTAACAAATGCTTTTAGTATTTATTGTTTAGTTGATTAATTTTCAGCTGCCTGATTAATCCTTTTTCAGCAATTTAACCACAAAGATACTCACTTTTATATCCACATTCCTAGCGAAAGGCTTAGAATCAGGCAACAGTTATTGCAACAACATTGGGACTGTGAAAATGTATGACGAGAATCACTGAATCGGCTAAGTAGAGTCAAATTAATTAGCCTTAACGAATGGTGTTAATGAGGTAAGGAGTTGAGACAGACTTAAATAGTTTCAAAGGACCTCACACTCACACCAGACTGTGTCAGAGACGGTGGCTGCTGTTTGCTGTGTTTTTTGTACTATTTTGAGGTATTTCTGTCATTATATCAGCCTCTCAGAACATATACTACACACTATTCTCTCTAGGAAAGCATGCATGGACAAATGCTTCTGATCCAAATATCCCTGCTATCTAGGAAAACAGAAAACAGAAAAGATTTAATAAAAAATACTCAACCTCCTCAACAACTTCTCTCATGGAGCCTCTGAGGAGGCCAAAAGTCCCAAACTGCCCCCAGTGCTGAGCAAAATTACAAGAAGGTGGTCGTATCAAGCAGTTTTAAAGATACAAGTATCAAATATGGCTGAAAAAGACCATTTACTGCTCTTCAGTCCTTTTCTGAATAAATTAAAGGCATAGCGTTTAAAGATGGGGACTCCATTTTCCTACATATATGCATCAATACGAGATCACAAGGAAACATGCAGAAGGAAATTTTTTTATGATTAAAATACAAAGCCAGAGATCCTCATAACAGTTATAGGAAATAAACTAGTAGCTCTGTATACATAGTTATAAACTAGTAAATAGTTATAAACTAGGAAATAAACAAGTAGCTCAGTATATATAGTTATCTCTACCAGTAGACCCACCGGAGGCTTCTCTCAGCCTCCCTCCCTCCCTGAGAGAAAACCCCATCCTGCCTGAGCTGCTGGCTGAGAGCTGGAAGGCAAGTCTGCTTCTCATTTCTGCTCACGACAGTATATCTCATAAAAATGGCTTCCTCCTTTTCACCAGCTAATTGGCATCAAAAGGTAGCTCCATCATACCTGAGAAGGGAGATCCCAGCGTGTAAATTTCACTTTCAGATGACACTCCGTGCATAGAGAAGCAGCTGGAATGACCCTGCGGCTAGTCAATGGCTAGTCATCAGCGGGGCCTATGAGGATGGAGGTGGGAATGGCCTCCAGGCAGCTCACAGCTTGGGTGTGTGTGTGTGTGTGTGTGTGTGTGTGTGTGTGTGTGTGTGTGTGTGTGTTAGCGTGTGATGAATCACTTGTGCACTGCCTTAACCACAAAGAAGCAATAAGGTGCACAGAGAGTTTAGTAGTTAGGACCCCCACCTCTAGAACCACCAGTCCCCCCTGCTGACCGAGGATTAAACCCTGCCAGAATTCTTTATATCAGGGGTTGGCAACCTATGGCACGGGTGCCACAGCTGGCACGCGAGGCTATTTATGTTGGCACAGAGAGGAGAATTAGAATGAAGGAGAGGAGAAAAAAATATATAATTATTTTATTGTATTTTATTTAACATGTCACAAGAAATAGCATACTATACATGTTCTTACATAAAAACTTTCACAAATAACTTTTGATAATAAATTTAATTGGCATCAAACTTCCTGCTCTCAAATCCACGAGTCACGTCTGAAAAAACTGGGCTTAAAAATCTTAAAAGACCCGTCATATCCTGCTAACTCTCTGTTTAAATTTCTCCCTTCGGGAAAAAGGCTGAAATCTCTCCCCTCAAAGACGACCAGATTCAGGAACAGCACACACACATCTGCANAAAGGCTGAAATCTCTCCCCTCAAAGACGACCAGATTCAGGAACAGCACACACACATCTGCAATTCATGTTTTAAATTATTCTAAAGACCTCGTTTTTAATCGTTCTTTGTAATTGTTATGACAATTTTATGTAGTTTAGCTCTGATCCGATGTTGCACTTTTTTGCTGTTATTTATTGCTAATTAGCATTTTTAATGAGTCTCAGGACTCACTTTTTAGATTTATCAGATATATGTGTAATCAATGACTGTTGTTTGTTTAATCATTGTCTGTGTGTTGTGAGCGTATTGAGACAAATTCCTATCAACTTTGTGTTGACATGTCAATAAAGTATTGAATTGAATTGAATAAATCATGAAATTAAAAATGCACAAATGCAGCTTGTGAGCACGTCCCCGATTCAACACATTACCGTGAAAACACACTCTGCACTTGGAAGTTCAGTCAGGTACGTGTCTGCTAGCTAGCGTAGCATTCAGCAGCGTTACTATGGCCAGCAAATCAAGTTCAAGTCGTGCCTTCCAACCTAGTTGGACAAAGGAATATGGGTTTATTGCAGAGATCAGGCGATATTCACCCTTTGCTGTGAAAGTGTGGTATATAGGACATCAAGTGTGTGGCGTCACTTTGAGACTAAACACGACAAAAACTTCAGAGACAAGGCCGATAAAGTGGAGTCAGTAAAAACAGCGTTAGAAAAGTATGCTAAACAGAGCAGCACATTCAAAACGTTTTGTACTGTTAAAAACCAGGCAACCGAGGGAAGCTATAAAATTTCTCACTGCAATGCGAAACATGGAAAACCATCCAAAACTGAAGGAGAATACATAAAGGAGGCTTTCCTATTGACTGCCGAAGTTTTATTTGGTACAACTGAGCCGTGACAGACAAGGACAGGATCACACTAAACTGCTGCTACTTTTTCATGCTTTTAAGTATTTTGTGTGTGTGTGTTTCCTACACAACATTGAGTAATAGATAGTTTATTATTTCAAATAAGGGTCAAATAAGGCAACTGGTAGTAGCATGATCATGATTAAATACTGTAAAAATACAATTTCCAAATTATTTTTTCAAAGAAGTAAGTATTGGCACTTCGGGCATGAGTGTACTATAAAGTGGCATGAAGGCAAAAGGCTGGCTACCCCTGCTCTATACTGTGTTGGTGTGTGTGTGTGTGTGTGTGTTTGTGTGTAAGAGGATACACTGACATAAGGTGTATTATGAACTGTCATATTGCTGACTCTCTCTCTCTCTCTCTCTCTCTCTCTCTCTCTCTCTCTCTCTGTTGCCCCACACATGCTCACTGCTGAGCTGACATGCTACAGCGTACCTGCACAGCAGCAGCCAATCAGCATTCAAGGAAACGAGTGGGTTTTTGCCAACATAAAGAAGAGATAACTCATTGTTTGAGAGGGCGAGGCTGGCTGCGTGACATTCCCGNTTTTGCCAACATAAAGAAGAGATAACTCATTGTTTGAGAGGGCGAGGCTGGCTGCGTGACATTCCCGGAGCTGTATCGTATTAAATCTGTAACCGTGATTTCGTGTTGAACTCAGTTGATCTGCATTTGTGATCTGGACTAAACTGTGGCCCTGAGACTACAGTCGAAGAAACCCTCCCATAGTGGGGCGGCGTCGATGCTGCTGGTAAACGGTTTGTCTGCGCCAGCCCGGCTCCTTTAGATATTGCGTGCAGGCATTCTTTTAGCCTATTGTATTTTTTGGTAACGGTGTTTTTAATTGATCTGCACTCTCGGCTGTTTTTTCTACGTAACTTTTTGACTCCTTCCATTGTACGGTTCACTTCCTGTCCACATTAGTAATATCTGCTGTCTAGCTTACACTGGCACTTTCCTACTCGGTTGCATGTAAATATTTATTATTAGGATTGCTGTATATTTACAATACTTTTGCTGTGACTGTGTTAAACTGTTATTTCTGTTTTTCAGTCAGTGTATCTGACACAGTTTGCTCATTAGGGGTAGTGGTGGGAAGCGTCTGCAGTCAATCAGGCTAGATTATCTGAGTGGCTGTATGCATGTCATTTCTTATGTGGTAGTCTAATAAATTTAGTTGTTTAAGACATTATTTCTGCTTTGGCTACAATCTGTTCTCGTTTACTGAAGTGCTCCACAGCAACATTTTGGTATCTCTAAACTAGGGCTGGGCAATATGGTCTAAAAGTAAAATCTCAATTTTTTTCACACTGATAGACAATTTTTGATTTTAATTGATATTTTTGTTTGTTTTTCTCTAAACTAAAAAAAAACAATTCAAATAAGTATTTTCTTTATTAAAATAATAAAAACAAATAATGATATTTTGAAATAAAATTGTAGGACTTTCTAAACAAATATTTTTAAAATAAAAGGTTTTTATAGAGATGCCCAGGTTCCTTGTGAGGAACACCAGCCTGCTGTGCTGCCTCTGACATGTTATAATATTCCACCGTATGAAGACCCTCTGATCAGGCGCCATGACCCTCTAAAATGATGCAGTTACGTCATTGGCTTTTTCGCTGAACTTTGTGACTGCAGATCTGCATCTCGCAGCGCTGCATTGCTGCCACTCAGCTGCATGTTTCTGTCACAGCTGCTGNAGATCTGCATCTCGCAGCGCTGCATTGCTGCCACTCAGCTGCATGTTTCTGTCACAGCTGCTGAAACAGTTTGAAGCACTGCTGCTTTTCATAGCTGCAGCTCCGACAAACTTTACAGACCCATTTGCTTCACGCCGTCATCTTCAGTGGAAGTGTTTGTTAGCATCTTGTTAGCACGTCTGACCTGCTGAAAACTTTGTGGGCGTGGCATCAACGAACATGATGGACCGTTGATTGGTAGGGTTGGTTACTGCATCTGCTGCAGGCGGAGCCGCGGACCCTCATAGACTCACGGAAAGTATAAATAAGGCTTATAAGTTTAACGTGCACAAAACAGGAACAGGCTTGATTGCCGGAGAGCGACCCGCTGCCGTATTTTCCCCATTAAAAATAGTTAGATATTACGTTNTTGATTGCCGGAGAGCGACCCGCTGCCGTATTTTCCCCATTAAAAATAGTTAGATATTACGTTTTTTTTAAATCTCGATTTTTCAATTCAGCCATTTCACACTTACCAAAACGTAAAATCGACTGACTGTAAAAACACGTTAGCCTCATACTTGGCGAGTGTGTCTAACCATAACGTGACACATAAATTGGCCTGAAGTAAACATGTATATAATATGTAATACGTCCCCTTTATAAATCAGGCCACGGCTGCATTACTTCATAAATGCCTTTGATAATAACCTGAGAAGCAAGAAAAACGTCTCTGGGAATCGGTTAAGCGCCATATTATTTGAAATCCTGAGACGTCATGACTTCAAAGCTAAACATCAGCAATGCTTCAATAGTATCTGTGGTGTTATTGGTGGTGAACACCTTCTCTAAACAACGCAGCCGGAGATAAACGCCGACAGCCTCCTGCTTTGAGGTCACGGCAGGTCCCACAGTACAAATACTGTAAGTAAACACACGTTCTGCTCTGCATGGAAACATTTAATGAGCTTCTTTTTTTTTAAAATGCAGATTCACAATTTGTTCTTAAACAATGAATCACACAAACAGATTAAGATCATTTGCAATAACTTGAGTCGTTTATCCAATAAAGGTTCCAAATATTTGCTTCTTAAAGGTACAATTTTGCTGGTTTTTTTCTCTGCTTGATTTAACTGTAATATGAATTCCTTTAGGTTTAATTTAAAGACATTTTGGGCTTTGGGCTGTAAAATATAATACTAGTATAACAGTGTGTGATAATGGTAAGTATAAACCTACATAAATTAAAGGCAGCCAGTAATTTACATACACACCATAATCCGATTTTTAGGCTGTACTCTAATTAAGGCAATAATTAAAGCAAGACTTATGGATGGAATTATAAGGCTTCTGTGTTTTGTGGAATATGCATGACTTGTTGCATACTGTAATCAGAGTATGAGTAGAATCTGCCAGGGGAGGAAATCCATGAGGGAGTGGCTAACTATGATTATAATGTTTATACCAGGGATACCCAACTGTCGGCCCGCGGGCCAGATGTGGCCCGTNAAAAAAAAAAAAAAAAAAAAAAATCTTGTACTTTAGTCACACTTATCTCGGGATCGCGTGGTCATAAAATGTCACGTTTGGGCTCATTTTGTTCAGGAGAAGCTAAGCTTTCCATAGATATTCATATATCTCCATTTTATGGAGAAATTATGGCGATTATAAAACATAGTGAAGGCTACATAGGGATGAGCACACAGTCTCCAGTCCGTCAGTGGAATATTACACATGCCTGTTGCCATGGCTACGTAAAAGCTGATAGGACCACTGACCCATCAATCAAATCCTCTGCTAATCTACTATCAAATCACAGAGAGGGATTTTAAAATTTTGACTACCCTCGGAAGTTACATCATCGAGAAGCAACAAAGCTAGGTTTTAACTCGGAGGCTATCTTGTGTTTTAGTTACATTTATCTCGGGATCGCGTGGTCATAAAATGTTACGCATGGGCTCATTTTGTTGGGGAGAATCTAAGCTTTCCATAGATATTCGTATATCTTCATATGTATCTATCATATACAAATCAATTTACAGTCACATAAACTAAGTCATTTGAAAAAAAAATCTATTTTTTGAACCTGCATGTAAATGTGCTGAATGGCGTGTTGGCGTGTGCATTGTGTAGGACTATGCCACTGAGTTTATGTGTCCTTGTCCTTTTGTCCTTGTACCATGATGCCATATTCAACTCATTATGATGCCAGCATGTTTCTGCAGCAGCAATGACTTGGTGAATTTAAAGGCTAACTAACCCGTTTTGAGAAGCCACACAGCTCCTCAGGCAGCAGCAGCAGCATCTGCAGTAGTGAAGTAAAAAACAATAATACACACACACACACACACACACACACACAGCCAGTAATGATACACAAACACCGACAGCTACTGCCTCACTGAGTCATCAATCAGTGAGGGAATCCTGCTCCCTGCTTTTGACTGGGAACAACCTTCATTAGCAGCAGTGTGTGTGTGTGTGTGTGTGTGTGTGTGTGTGTGTGTGNGACTGGGAACAACCTTCATTAGCAGCAGTGTGTGTGTGTGTGTGTGTGTGTGTGTGTGTGTGTCTGCTGCAAGTGTGTGTTGGCATGTGTGTGTGTCTACATCTCGCCTGTATGTGTAGGTGTCTGTCTTGTCTTTACGTCTAAGTGTAGGCATCTATTTTGTCTCTGTAAGCTTGTGTGCCTGTCAGTTTGTAGCTACGCCTCTCTTTCTCATATGTGTGTGTGTGTGTGTGTGTGTGTGTGTGTTTGTGTGTGCATATGTGTGTGTGTGCATGCGTCCCTTTTTTGATTTCTGTCAGCATCGTCTTTGTTATGTTGTGCCCTGGCACAGGAAGAGAGAGGGGGACGGTAATAATCATAACACTGAATAAAAGAGGGAAACGAGATGAAGGAGAAGGATGAGGAGCAGGAGGAGGAAGAGGAGGAGCGAAGGAGGACGAGGGGAACAGCTGGTTCTCGTTACTCTACTCCCGCACACATCACTGCAGGAACTATCAGAATATAGCTTGCTGCAATTCTCTCTCTCTCTCTCTCTCTTTCTCTGTGTGTGTGTGTGTGTGTGTGTGTGTGTGTGTGTGTGTAGCGGCGTTCAGTACTGATAAGTATTGCCAAGGAGGGCATATTTCAGGTCACAAACTAGCTGCAGATTTAATTTGGAAAGGAACAACTTGATTGTGTTCTCTCGGGCAAAAATGGACAGGTAATGTACTGTAGGTGAGATCACACAGGTGAAGACGCGTTTAAAATACAGACTTCAGAAGACACTTTGATCAAAATAAAACACTTTGCCTCATTAAAACCTTCTACATTTTTATCACGTTGCTGCCAGTTAGAACAAAAGCAAGATGAGGTTTATCATTCTGTATTTTGTTCTCAATCTACATTTTACTCCTGTAAGTACTATTTATTTTGTCAGGGTTACTGTAATTTTCTTTTATATTGGATATTTGATTTAATTACTTTTGGGATTTCATAGTTTTTTAGCACTGAAACAGTTACTCAGCCTTTTGATTTATTTCTTAAATGTAAGAATTTTCAACTTTTCTGTATTTTATATCACTCTAATGAAACCTGTTGTGTTTTTTAGGACAATTAATCAGATATTTTCTTTTCGTTGCGCTCTGTTATTAGGCATTTGACTTTATGAATTTTTAATTAGCTAAACAAATGACTGATAGTCAAATAAAATCAGTCGATTGTAATTGCTTGTTGCTGCTCTTAACCATGATTTCTTTCAAAGATTTCAGTTTTATGTGAAACTTCATTAGCAGCATCCATAGCGGATGTTCCACCTTTATTAAGAAGTATAATTTTTAACATGATTATTCTGATGATCTTACTTTCAGACACACTGTGAACAGAAGCTTATCTCTGGTCTGTATTTTATTTTTTGGAAGGTTGTGCCAGTATTCCTGGGGACGGACATGCTCACGACCTTCTTTTGTCCACTGCAACACACCTCAGAAAACAGGCAGTCGCCCCNCTCCCACCCCACACTCATTCCTAACAGTTTGGCCAGAGGCAAAATCAAAAATGACAGAGTCCTATCACTATTTTTACTCTGTTAACTCTGAGAAAAACATATAATCCATGATAAAATATTGCTGAGTTCGACAGACCTCGGAACTCTGATTTTTCTGACTTTCTACTTGGAAAAATGTGTTGGAACGGCAGTTGAAGTTGGAGTTCCGACTGGGAAACTCAGAACAAAATTATCTACCCCACTTCAGGAGTATGACATCACTCAACATGGCAGCGCCCGTGGAAGCGAGCTTTGTGAATGGAAATGAGCAGCTAACAGAATAAAGTATTTTTTGTTACGTGACACTGAAATAAAAAGGTCAAAATATATCGCCATGTTAACTTTCTACAGTGTATAATAACCATTGACACATAAGTGTAAATAATTTCAGAATATTACTTATCTGCAGAAATGTTTAATACTGTGTTTAATATCATTGTAAAACAACCAAACAGCCTAACTTTACTTTAGTTAGCATTTATTTTAGTTAGCATTTATTACGAAGTTTATTTAACCTTACAGTATTTATTGGTGTTCAGCCATGCTTTTTACTTTACATTTGGCTGGAACGGTTTGAGATCTGAAGTTGGAACTTCCGACTGGGAAAAATCCGAATTCCGAGGTCACTCAAACGCAGCACGACTATGTTAGTGCTAAATATCGATATTTGAGAGTAAGAAAACATAATAGCTATATTTTCCAGAAATCTCTTGTGGTACTGGCCTTAAAACTCCAGTATCGGTCTGGCTCTGATGATTATTAATAATCAGTCATCTTAAGTTTCTCACATTAATTTTGCAGGGAAACTAAGTGAGAACGCACTACTGCAAAAGCTGCAAACAAAGGCTAATTTCAAAGGCTCAGCGGCATTTCTTATTCATTCTCACTGCCACAAGGTCTGAAATTTGAACCAGCAACCTTCTGGTCACAAACACACTTCCCTTATGTGGAAGCTTCCTCTGCTCTATAAATGCTCCTCATACCAGTCAAATAAAGTGATGAGGGAGACTTAATTAATCTCCGAGGGGACGCGAGGTCAGCAGCCGAATTAAAACGGCAATAAATGACAATAAAAAATGACATTATAGGTGGATTGTGTCTTTGATGCAAATGTAAAGTTACACCTGCAGCCTGTGATCAATAATTCTTATCCTGTGCAGAAATAATGTGGATAAAATCTAATGTGATTATTATTGACATATTACTGACAGATTTATAATGTTGACAGAGAGACTTTAACCACTAAGAACATCCCAATGACAAAGGATTTATGGGAGATCTTGAACAGCATCACAAACACGCTCAACAGCACAAATTATGGCCCGCGTGACACACACACACATGCACACACACACACACTGCCCTCTGCTGGAAACAACATGGTCTGAAAATAGCGACAACTAGTTTTTATTCTAATCTATTTTTTATTCTATTCTATAATCCGGCCTTGGATCAGTTAATTACAGATCATGCCAACAGTCCAAGTTGGGTCGTAGAGATGCTTGCAGCTGTGACCTTTGACCCCGAGTTTCCCCTGCATATTTTCCGCCCTCGTGCCATGCCTGTTGTAACACGCCCATGCACACACACACACACACACACACATATATACACACACTACAGGATATGTTTGCTGTCTTTACATTTCCAAAAGCCCTTATGGGGAAGCAATGCTGACACAGACACTTTTAAGTGTGAGAGTGAAACGGTCAAATCAGCAGCGGCTCATCCTGTCATCGCTATAAATCACTCTCTGACTCAAATACTGCCACACACACACTTTTTGATGATTATCGCATACCATGTGAATTTACTGCTTCAGTTCAGACTCGGACGGTACTCAGTTAATAACCCACAGTAATAATTGGCAAATGTTATTTGAATGCTGTCTGAAACTTTATAATAGACAGTATGAGCATCAGTACATGCTGCATGGATGAGTCATATTTCTTTCTTAACTGTAAAAAAAAAAAAAAATTACATGAGATTAACAGTCATTATAATTCCAATAATGGAGCATGTGGCAGCCACATTATCTGATATGTGGCTAAAGACTTAATTTTGAAATTGCTACCATCTCTTATGGAGAAAATTATAATTCCCTGATGTTCATTATTCAGGATGGAGTCTGCAGGAGTGTTTCATTTTGTCAGCTAACAACTTTTTTTATTCTGGAAAGAAGCTCTTACATGTCATTTGCTGAGCAGATGCGAGCTTGGAAACGCAGAAAGTGCACAGGGCAGTTTGTTGTATTGTGCTGTGGGCAGGAAGACAGTAAAGACACAGCAGAGGACAAACACGGGCGGGATTTCCTTTCTCTTTTGACTGGCTGCTGCCTTACATTGTCTGTTTTCGTGTTTTCAAATGCTGGCCAAGTGCAGCTTGCCAAGCAGAATAATAAATATGTCTGTCATGAATCCACACACGCAAATCCACACAAAACTTCAAAACAAATCAGCCAATAAGTTACACATCTGCAATATTCTTTCCTAATTATTATTCAAAAACTCAAAAAAATCAAATCAACATACAAAGCAATATCATCCATTTTGGAATCCACAAATTATTAAAGGACCATACCACCATTTTTGCATGTTTGAGCCTAATATATTCAATTTTCATACACGTAACCTTACTGACAATCATTTCCCAAAGCATACTACTGGAACGGTGAATTAAAAATGTTTTTCCTACCTTCCAGACCTCCATTGGTTTCAGTTCATTCTGCTATTAAAATCAACTTGTTGATACTGTAAACGTTCTTGGGATAGGTAATCCATCATCACCAACAAGACGTGTATTCAGGTTTTTTTAGAAGTTATGTAATTTTAGTGTTTAAGCTCAATAAAAAGCGTGGAGTGAATGTATGCCTCCACCGGGGAATATAGTCCCAAAAGAAGACCTGCGTTTATGGAAAAATTTAAAGGACTGTGACTTCATAAGGCTGTGTAACTATTAGCAGGAGAAACATGGATTTTTAAGGTGGGTGTATCACTTGAATATGTGATTTTGAAAGATTAAGAGATTTTGCAAAATATCAGGAAAGCTGAAATACGGTTTTATCCTTTAGGAAATGATTGTCAGTAATGTAACATGTATGAAAATTGAATATGTTAGGCTCAAACATGCAAATGAATAAGTGATGAATGATTAAGCTTATAAAACACACGTGTCTGCAGGCACACATGAATGTGTTACATCGTGACGTTATTCCATCACAAAGTAAAGAACCAATCAAAACAAAGATTTAGGGCATTTCAGATGCGTTTAACTTACTGGATGCATTTCTTTTGGCTTCAGCTTGGGCTTTGTGAGTTTGATATTCAACAGATACTCCCTAAAATATTACACTATAAAAAGTAATGTAAAGTAACAAAAATCACAATATGTACACCTCATTTTTAAAAATAAGGTTATATTAAGACATTTATCAAGTTAAAATACTAAACATTTACTGGTAAAAACTTCTCAAATGCAAGAAGCTGTTTGCTTTTCTGCTTCATATAGTAAAGAAACAGCAACAACAACAAAAATAATTGATAGAACCACATAATAAAACCAAGGTAGCAGCTCTAGTTACGAGTAGTACGTCTAAGATTCATTCATTTTCCACAAGAGCCTGTTGTCCATGTACTACCTTGATGCTGATCTCCAAGTTTTTATTATATTTATTTGAATCTGCACTGCTCTCCTCCAGATAAAATGATTTTTTGAGCATGGAGGAAGTCGTGTCTGGACTTATTGATTAACGGCTTCACCATTAGGCACTTGATTCCACGTCAACCCCAACAGACAGCAGCTAATAAATGACACTTACAAATAACATGGTAAACCAAATTCCCACGCGGCCATGAACGCATCGCTGACACCGCTGCTTAAGAGAAGGCAAGCATGACGAGATCCTGCATGATGAAGAATTAGTATGTAGCATGTCAATAAAGGCAAATTACTAATAATGACTTTTGTAAAGGAAGATGTGGAATATTACATTTTTATTTATGATTATCAACATGTTATGGAATATTGCTGAAATGAAAAAGGCCTCTATATTTTGATGGTATTGAACTCTATGCTACTTTTCTAAATGTTGCAGTTACCGGGATAATCATTTATTTTGTATGATGTTGAGATGTGGGATTAACTGAGGTAACTTGACTTTTATGCATTCTGAAAAACCACGAGGCTCAGGATGAAAGTGCCAGAAAAAGGGCAAATTAAAACAAGCTAATCCTGGTTAAGACAGACATTTACACAATACACACAGCAGATGACGTAGAAACTACCTCCAAAAAGTGCATGTTTGGGAAATTGAAGGTCACAGGAATGGGGAAGTGTTTTAACAAGGCCGTGAACATCGCAAGAACTGGGGATAATAAAGCTTAGGGCTCTCTACAGCGAAGGCCAATTAAGGTTACAAGATAAGGTAAAGGACGGTTCACAGGGCTAATAATGTTTCTGGCTGTGAACTGTTCCTGTTACAAGCACCTTGATTTCATAATATGATGCAGGAACTCAGTAGTAACACGATAAAAAAAAAAAAGGCTACTGCAAGGTAAGTATTTCTCCCTTTAATTTATGGTGTTTGTCTTCTAGGGCTGTCACAATATCAGATTTTCACTACACAATTATCATGGCCAAAAGAATTCACGATAATGATATTATCACGATATCTATATAAAATTTGAATAATAATAATAATGCTATCAGTCATATTCATCTGTAAGTTTGTTTATTGTGTGTTTTGTCTCTTTTTTGGCAAATGAATTAGACTCAAAATAGGAGTGTAGGGAGGTGGAGAGTCTGTAACCGTAACTATACAAAAAGAGCAATAACATGACATTACCTGACCTGCACGGCCATGTCTGCTTTTCTTTGCTTCTCCACTGACTCAGACAGCGTTATCTGACCTGAATCCCTGCTCTCTCTCGCTTCTTTGACGCTGCCTAACAAATAACCAGGAGAGAGAAAATCCTGTCAAGACCAACGCCATGATAACTTAGCTTTAACATCACAGCTAAGACCTTAACGTTACATTTCCCGTTTCAGGGTTAGCAAGCTAACTGCTACTTCCTGTCTCCACCATGGTGAAATCTTCAGGATGATGGAGGTGAAGGTGGTGAACAGGTTGGTGGTATCACCCCCTTTTGCAGTTCCTGTCGATCGGCGTTTCCTGCAGACTGGGGCGTCTACCAACTTCCTGTTTTTGTTACCCGATCCAGAAAACTCCCACACTGGCAGCTAACTTTTTTCAGGTTAGGGTAGAGCGTCTCGCTCTTGTCTGTCATCTCCTCCATCATGATTTAGCGTGACAGTAGTAGCTACACGCTGTGGTAGTAGCTAACTAGCTAGCTAGCTAGTTAGCCGTTTTCCTTTTGTCTCCCTCCCCCAACGTTGGGAGAGGGAGACAAAGGGAGAACGGAAAGAAGCGTAATTGATTTAAGAGGCGCTGGATTATTTATGCCATATTATCATATGTGTATTATTAACATGATATCAATATTTAAATATCACGGTTATCGTCAATACCAGTATATCGTAACATCTCTATCCTCTTCCCAATTTTTCTGTTTTTCACGCTATTTAAAAAAAAAAAAAAAAAAAAAAAAAAAGCAGAACTGTGCCTTTTTGAATACAATAATTTCAGTACGGACCTAAAGTTCAGAACTGGAACATCTGGACCACATTTCACGTACCATGAAGACAACACAAATTCAAACGTGACATCTCAATTTATCAGAGGTTCAGATTATTATGATGTTTGATTTTTTTGGAGTTGTCTTTCATTACGTTTTCTCTGCACTGTTTCAAATTAAGAGCAATGAAGAGAAATAACTTTACATTTTAGTGGACGACTCAAAGTCTCTCTGGACAGAAGCGCTTGCATCTCATCGTTAATTTACAGTTTTGTGTAGTTTTCCATCTTCTTCAAAAGTGTTGAAACCTTGCTGCTGCTATTTCACCGTGTAAAAAAAAAAAAAAGATAAATGTGTTTTTATTTTTTTAAGAAAAGCCTTGATCGTCTGCCTGTTCACGCTGAGGGAGCGTTGAATCTGTTTGGTCTTTCTTGATCCACCCAGCAGCTCCTGAACTAGGGCTGGATGATATAAAAAAAAAAACTTTTATCATGATATATTTTTTTAAAATATTGATATCGATATATATCAATATATAAATCATGGCAAAGATTCTGCTGCATTTCAAGTGCAAATTTAAGATTTATTTTAACATTTTCTTTATGCATGTTCTGAATGTAAAAAATAACCAGCAATTGTACAAACTGAAAAACTACAAATTGCATCATCCTTAATAAATAAATCCAAATTAAATAAACACCAATCCAAAATGTCATCAACATAAAAATAATTTGTTGTACAAACCTTCAAGCAGTGAAGGAGAACAAAAATCTTGCACAAATAAATCAAATATTTCAGCTTTGAATGGTAATAAAGTGCAAAGGACTGTTCCAGTTACAAAATAAACTCAAGTTTGAGATGATGGTAAAATAAGTTTTTTGTACAGCCGTGCTTCGTCAGCAAATTTTACACAGAACACAGCCACTCTGTTTAGCGTCAGACTTTAAATAACCAAAATGACGCCACACCGCTGACATTTTTTCACCTTGCTTATCTTTCTTTGGGACGTAACGCTGCTGAGCTTTACTTTCTTCCTCATCATTTGATTGTTTTTCCTTTGGAGTTTCATCTTGCTGACGTCTTTGTCTGACTTTCGCTCACAGATCAAGCAGCATTTAGTTAAACGGTGAACACCCCGCAGCTGCGGCGTGTTCACCGTTTAACTAAATGCTGCTTTGAGGAAGTGGGAGGGCTTTATTATGACAATGCCACCATATTGGCTAGTTTGTTCCAGTTCTGACAAGCTATTGGCTGTTTCAGCCGTCATTAACTTCCTGTATTCAAGCACTATTTCCTATCGACTTTATACTGCGTCCTCGTTTTTATATCGAAGATTTTTTTTATATCGTGATGTGATTATATATCGTTTATATTGTCCAGCTCTATCTTGAACCATCTCAGAGTATGTACCCAAAATGTGTTTTAGCTTTTTTAGTCTTGTGACTAAAATGTAACTGTAAGTCTTAAGGACATCAGCTAGATTTTCCCAGGCGATGTTAGAAATTGAGGATAAAAAAAAAGAAGAAAACAACCAAAAGCCTCTACAGCAGGATGACAACGATTCAGCAGCATCACAGTGTTTTTGAGTAACCACATTTCACTGTTTGCTCGGCTGAAAGCTGCTTGTTTGTTCCATGTGTTTGACGCTGAACATTGTTTACGCTGCATCTGTGCTAACATTTTTCTTTCCGTATCTCATGAGTTCTGCCATATTCCTCACACGTCTTTCTGACACGTGTCATAACATGTCTGCAGCCAAAACCTGGGAGGCAGATCCCAGCAGAGTTTGGAGAAAAGCTGATCCACAGTGGGCAATGCACATAGCAGCACTGCCAGAGCCGCCAAACCTGCTATGAGTCTTGGCATGTCCCTGCATTCTTCAGCAAAATAAGAGCAGTTTATTTTCCACATTCTGCTTCCGTTTTTATTCACTAATCCAACAATGGAGTCACTTCAGTCATAAACAGACCAGGAGCGGGGCTGAACATGAGCTTTTCTTTCATATCCAAGTCATGGTTTGCAAAATCTGAGGGTGAAATGCGATGCGGCAGCAGAAAGTCACGACTTGCTGTAGATGATGTTGACAAATCAGAAGTGGACGAGTAAATGTTGGTAGCCATTAAAATATTTTGGGTTGAGAAAGAGAAATGTACATGGAAAGCAGGTACTACTTAAGACATGTTGAGAAACTCACCAAACAACAACACAAAACTCTTTGACACATCTTTTACATATTAAATAACATACTGGTGTGACCGATATATCAGCAGACTGATATTACTGACCGTGACTTGCTGATCAGTATCACAACTAGAATTAATTTTAGAAAACATACAAAAAGAAATCACACTATTTAAATTATAGTAAAGCACAGTAGTATATTCATTGTGAAGGAGCGGTGGTACTACGCTGAGCTATGGCTTAAACATGCAAAATCACCATTATGGTCCTTTAAAAACATTTAAGGGATCCTTGAAAATGGCGGCTTATGTTACCATTCACATAAAACCTAAAACCAGCTGATGTATATGTATATTATGTATACATATATATATATATATATATATAG
>VXCM01002775.1:69235-81300 GCA_014773175.1 Lucifuga dentata
GGAAAAAAAAAAAAAAAACCTGTGGAAGGAAAAAAATAGTGAGTTCTTTTGCGTTACCTCGCAATAGTTTTACGAGATAAAGCAAAACTTTTGTAAGATAATGCAATATTTTTGCGAGATAACACAAAATGTATGAAAGATAACACAAAAATTTTGAGATAACGCAATACTTTTGTGAGATCTTGCAAAAGTTTATGCATTATCGCGCAAACATTTTGCATTATTTCGCAAATGTTTTGCGTTATCTCACAAAAGTATTGCGTTATCTCACAAAAGGACTCTTTTTTTTTTTCCACTGATATTTTTTATTCCTCCCATGTCCCTTTAGGGGCCGTAATATAATTCTTCAAAACTCCAGCATAAATGTACTTCCTGCGGCACTCTGGGGAAGAAAAATATTGTAACTAACTTTGAGAAATGTTCTGTATTACAGTCAAACATCACAGAGTTGGTGTGAGAAACATTTCCACAAGCTGTTCTTCTTTCTACTCCTCCTCATTTTCCTCTTTAGTAAACTGGTATCTGGTGCAGTTTGTGGATCCCATTTAATTAAAGAGCCTGTCTCTCTTCCTGTCCCTCTCTCTCTTTCACTCTTCTTTTCTGTCTTTCTCCTTTTCTCTTTCCTTCCCTCTTAATTTCTCACTTCATCTTTTTACCTTTTTGCCTCTCCTTCTGTCTCTCCTTCCTCTCAATCTCTGTCCATCTATCTCTTCTTCTATCATTCTGTCTATCTTTCACGTCTCTTTCATTCCTTCTCTCATTCCTTTTTTGTCTGTCTCATTTTCTCTATTTCTCTTTCTGTTACTTTCTCTCTTTTTTGCTGTCTCTCTCTTTCTTTTTTTTTTTATATCTGTCTTTCTTCCACTCTCTCTCTGAGACACACACACACACACAGAGTTACAATTTCATGTAAAGACGTGGTTAAGAAAAACGCGTTAGAACTCCTAAACCAGTTCAAACCAGTTTTTATAAATTTAAATGGTTAGCTTACCTGCAGTAAACTGATTGACTGTCACCCCCGGCATGTCTCCATCGTCCTGGACAGTTTTCATACTGTTCCCGGTCTCCAGAAAAACGGCACAATCGCTGATCTCGCCGGTAAGGCAGGAAGTGTTACGTACCGACTCTGAAATTGACTTACTTTATCCGGTAAAGACATTAAAAGTGCAACGACTTTACCGGTAAAAGTAATCCATCACCAGCCGTTCATGACAGCACGCGCCTGCCGACTGCCTGAAAACAGCAGCCCCGCCCACATTTACAGGCAGGAGACCGCTGATTGGTCCAAACATGTAAATCGGATGTCCTATAGCAGCACAGATGATTTGCAGGTAAATATGACATCATAAGTAAGTTATAATATAAAAAATAAATAAATAAATAAATAGATAAATAAATGTAGAAATGCAGTGATTGGAAAAATAAATAAATTAATAATAATAATAATAATAATAATACCAATTTATTTTTTAATTTAAAATTTAACTTTTTAAAACTTAAAAATAAAATGGGTGCAATATATGAACAAATTTGGATTATATATGCTATGACTCAAAAAAAAAAAAACATACAACAAACGGAAAATATGGAGCAAAAAGTTTTAAAACTTTTCAAAACTTTTATAAAGTTATTCAAAAGACATAATTAAATTATCAAACCACAGGCACAGTGTTCCAGAGGTGTGGGGATTTTGTCTTCAGGAACAGGTAGAGGACCCCTGCCAGCGGGTTACAGGGGACCAAATCAACACTGTCGCTACGATGAGCCAATTAATAAAATACTTGAAAAGTGATCTCTTAGGTAGCTCTTTCTACTAGACTCAAAATTTATCAATCAACCCTCGGAAATAGTCGACTGTTTACTCACTACAGGACATGCGGTGCTTTTTTAGTACAGACTATTAGCAGTCACAATTAGAATACAGAACCCATTCATTATTGAGATTCATTTTTAGGGACCATCTGTTCATATTATGATTTTTTAATCTCAGTCACCAGATGTTAAAAGGAGGAGGAATGCCACGAGCTAAGTGTAGGGCTGTGGCTGGTAAAGTTAGATACTCACGAGTCCCTAAATTATTTCATACCAACAATAAGCAGGTAAAATGCTAAGATTAATGTGGTACAAAAGTTTATAAAAGTTTTGACCCAGAGGCCCCATCTGATCAAACATTTATCTGAATCTGTAAATGAGTGTCAAAGCTCCAATCATAACAGTCTGCAATGAGACGAACTTTGAACATTTCAAAATTTCATTAAAATCTACAATAAAACATTACAATTACTACAAATTACAATTTACATTTTTGCAGATGCATGTTTAGTTGTCACTGTAATGGATTTTTAGCCATGTTAGTACCAAGACACAGATGTTTGTTGCTCCATCCAACACTTTGATCCAGAGAATCCAGAAATATCTCAAACAAAGTTGAGCCAATTATCTCAAAATTTAGTTTGAAGGATCTTAATCATTTGAAAATACTCTGATTTTTCATTGGGCATCACCCCAAGGTCACAATTTCAATTGGTCCTGCCTTCGGTTCTTGAGAAGATATTGTGAATAATAATACTTGTATATTATAGAAATCTAAAAAATATGGCAATGATGTTTACTAGTAAAAACATGCTCCACAAAGGACAAAGCCTTTTGATTTAGGTGACAACATGAAAGTTCCTCTGCCACCAACCCAAACTTTACAATCTTTGCCCCACTAGTGGTAAGGCCGAAGCTAATTTACCTGCTAGTGTAGCTACTGAGTGTTCTTTCTAAGGGATTTTTTAAATAGTTGTCGATGTGAAACCCACTCAAAGATCCCTGGTTAATATCTGGGCCGGTTATATCCATGTCATACCCAACTGTCCACTGACGGTAAAATAGTGCAAATGGTTAGTGAATTTTACAATAAACCTTTCCTTCTGACAATACGATTTTCTGTTGTGTTAAAGATGTTATGTTTCCATAAATCCATATTTTTTTTTACATTGTAAGAAATGCCAAAGTGTTCAGAACTAGACAAACATCTCACTTTTTCAGCCTGATTTTTCTTTTCAACTTGTGCTGCCATATTGACGCTTTACATTTGCTCGGCAGATGTTTCTCCTCTCTTTGAATTAGAGAGAATCCCCCTCTGCTCCTTCACTCGCCCTAATAAGCTACAGAGAGATTCCTTGGCATGCATCTGTTCCAGATGGCAATATTGCTCCACTGGCTGAGAATCTACTGCCGGTGGAAGTGGCGGTCCCACCGCTGCGCCCACCCGGACACCAACATCAGCATATGGCTGTGTTATGTAATAACTTATTAGGTATTTGCAGAAACACGCAAAATGTAACAGAGATCACTCAACAAGTGTCCATCTTTGTTTTCTTTCTGTTTTTAGTGTTTCAGCAGGACGTTAAAGGACACAATTAAAGGACCATATCACCTATTTTGCATGTTTGAGCCTAATATATTCAATTTTCATACACGTTACGTTACTGACAATCATTTCCCAAAGGATAAAACTTATTTCAGCTTTCCTGATATTTTGCAAAATCTCCTAATCTTTTAAAATAAAATATTCAAGCGATATACCCACCTTAAAAATCCATGTTTCTCCTGATCTCCTAATCTTTTAAAATAAAATATTCAAGCAATACACCCACCTTAAAAATCCATGTTTCTCCTGCTAATAGTTACACAGCCTTATGAAGTCACGGTCCTTTAAATTTTTCCATAAACGCAGGTCTTCTTTTGGGACTATATTCCCCGGTGGAGGCATACATTCACTCCACGCTTTTTATTGAGCTTAAACACTAAAATTACATAACTTCTAAAAAAACCTGAATACACGTCTTGTTGGTGATGATGGATTACCTATCCCAAGAACGTTTACAGTATCAACAAGTTGATTTTAATAGCAGAATGAACTGAAACCAATGGAGGTCTGGAAGGTAGGAAAAACATTTTTAATTCACCGTTCCAGTAGTATGCTTTGGGAAATGACTGCCAGTAACATAACATGTATGAAAATTGAATATATTAGGCTGAAACATGCACAATAGTTGGTATGGTCCTGTAAGCGTGATGTATAGTATAATGATGTTTTTGTGCTTTTTTAAAATTAATTTATGTTTCTACATATATATAATATAACAAACATATAGACTGAAAATTTAACCTTTTCAGCAAAGGCGATAGCATCTCTATTTATAACTTTCACAAATTAGCATTCACGTTTACTCCGCCAAGTGATTTGAAAAATGCAACAGCGACGGAGCCTAACGTGTTCCTGTACGGGTGTGTGTGAGAGAGAGAGGTGTGTGAAAGTGTGTATGTTTGATGTCGACATGGGCGTTACATACCAAACTCACCACAAACCCCGTGACTTTCTATGAGCGGCCGACGCTTCAACTCAACACGTGCCTATGTGCCAACCCTCCTGCAATCACCAACTCCATACAAATGTGCACACATCCACAATACACATGGACAGGTGCCAACATGTGTGTGCATGGTGNCCACGCCCCCAACACATACTCACAAATTCACTTATGCACCCATATATTGTAGCATGTACACACTGATTCCCACTAACAAATCCTTGTACAAAAAAAACACAAAAGCTCACCATAACATCATGTTGGCACACATATAAACACACACACACACGCACACATACTCACACACATCACACTCCTCAGTTGGGGCTTACTCTATTGGCTGGTCTTAACTGCTTTGTAGTATTTTTAGGCCTGTTATTCTGGGTCTTGTCCTGGCAAGCCACTGGGAGGGTATAAAAGCCTCCCCCTCTGTAACTGAGGACCACAGAGGACTCAGAGTGGAAACATCTCTGCCGAGCTTCCAGCAAACACCTAGCAGGCATTTTACACCCGCGGGGTAAGTACACGCCCGAGCGACCTTTAGGGATGTCACAAATGTTAAATCTACCAACATTCTGTTAACCCAGCATGTAAATTTTGAATTTAGCTGCATTTTATTGCTGATCTAAGTTGTAACAACGCAGATTTTGAGCAATATCAGATTTACTGATTAAAGTGAAAATACTGAAATTCCCTGTATTTGTGAGTATAATTCAGAAGATGCACTGTAATACATGATACTTCATCAATCCACTGGGACTGTTTCAGTGTTTTTGCCACCCTCCTGGGAGGTCAGAGGTCAAAGAAACTTCAATAGGGCAGAAACTCACCAATAAGTAGTCTGAGCCTGAGTCATCTCGTTAAAGGGTACTCATCATGTCATCGCCAGTGTTACTCCATTTTTCAGAAGATGCTGAGCTGAAATAGAAGCGATGCTAACAGCAGTAACCGTGTTGCTATGTAGATGCTGTATTTTTGTCGTGTCCCTCTGGAGTCTGAAGTGCTTCTCGCTGAATTTGGCTTTTATTCAGCAGCAAAAGCCAGATTCAAAGGCTACGTACGTGTGCTATGAATCTATCATTCGTCTCAGAGGGAAACTGGGGATGCTAACTTTGCTAACTATTCCCCCAAACTATAGAACAGCTACTTAAAATATTAGATAAGCAAGTTCAACAGCCAGTTTTACACAACTTTTAAAGACACTTTTTAAATCTTGCAAACAATTAGTGTTCTTTTTTTTTTATATAGATCTCCTAATTTCTTACCAGCTCATATATATATACAAAATACTTTTATAAATTTTAATCATTTAGTTGTATTATTCATTAACGGTTTTCTTGGATTTTCCTCTTTTTAACGTAAATCATGAATTGTTCTATACAAATAAATAAAATGTATTATTATAATTTAAAAACAGCAAAAATGGCGTTAAGGTTTCATTTCGTAATGTGCTGTCGTGATAACGCTTTTAAGACGAAGAGATTCATCACGATTATCAGGTGATGCTAATTTGGTGACTTTCTTTGCACCTTTTGCCATGACAGTGAGTAATGATTCCAACCTTTGCGTTCATTTATGTTCAAGAATAGACATGATATAATTTATCACTGTCTTAGAATGTTCCATAGAATATGTTTCTCCTTCCTGCTTCGCTCAGCGAACTTGCTGAGCAACACACTGCAGTGCTGATTCTCTCACAGTGAAAGTTGGACAGAATGAGATCAACTCAAACAGCTAAAAGAAATGAAGTACTCACAGTATTACTCAGAATACTCATGTGACTGGCAGCAGGGCTTCTCTCAACAGATCTTTTATTCTCTCCTGACATAAAAGAAGATAAATAAAATAAAAACTCTCCACACATCATCAGCTCCTCTCCCACAGACAGTAACGACGAAAAGGGCGAGGCGTACATTAATAACCCGGTTACACCCAATTACCAGCAATTCAAAATTTTTTTACTTAAATTTTTAATTTTAATTTTTAAAAAATTCACTGGATAGTTTGAAGGAGCGTATCGTGCGTGGATTGGTTCCTGGAGCCCGCGCTGGGATGATATCGCCTACACTGATTGGCTGATGAAGATCAAACTGGGATTCAAAAAGCCCAGCTGACAGCTCCTGGGTGTCGGGGTTTCGGGTTTCCCTGCCTTGTCCGCTCCTAACTAACGCCACTTTGTGTTCTGTGTTTGTGGTATTTTGTTATTGTGTATTCCTGTCATATTTCATTCGGTTTGTAGCGCTGGCACGGTGATCCTAGTGAGGATATTTTGTGTTTCATGCCAGACTACTTTTGTGCATTCTGTTAGTTCTGGTTAGTGCTAGCTATTCAGTCATTCATTGCAATCGAATCCTGTGTGGATATTTTGCGGTTCGGTGGGACCTTGTGTGAATCAGTTAACCCGGATCTTTATGCTAGCCTTTCTGCTCTGTTTGTTTCTGTCATTCTGTTGTATGTAGTTGTAAATAAATATTGTCATCTTTCTTTTACTGTAACTCTGTTATTGGCCTTTCTTGGGAACGGGCGTGGTTGGGGAGACCTCGAACGCTTGTTGCACCCAGTCCCCTAGGCTGGGTCATAACAGCAACTGGTAGAAGAAAAGTAGAAAATCTCATGACTGAAAGTACTCATGTAAAATATGAGTACCTCAAAAGTGTACTCAAATACATGAGTACTTGTATGTGAGAAACGTACTAAATGTAATCCCTCCCACCCTCTCTGGTTAGGACGCCATGCTTCCAGCATAATGTCAGCTGAGGTTGCAGTTCAGAAATTCTCCTTCCCCTTCTCCTGCACCGCACGCCTTTCTCAGCCTGGCGAGGACGCCCAGAAAGGACGCACACAGGTGAAGGAGGCGCAGGAGCATCATGACCTTCAGGAGAATCCAATCTTAAACAAACCTGTCACTGTGATAGGAGCCCAAGTCCAGAATGAGTCGCAGGCCCAGGAGGGTCCAAATCCTGCACGTGGAGGAGACACGGCGTCCCTGCTGCTGCAGGCCAAGCTGCTTTCTGATGATGCCGCCAAGAGTGTGGTGCTGTCCGGGCGCGGCGTGTTTGAGAAGCTGAGCGTCGAGAGAGAGGATCAGCGTCCTGTGGCGAAAAGGCAGCTCTCCTCTGAGAGCGCATCCAGGATCATTGTTGTGGTGAAGAAGAGCACGGTGAGGAAGGAGGCGGAGGAACACAAGCACCTGAAACCTAAACTACAGCTGGGACAGAGGGCAGCGCCGTGCCCTGCGGCGGCGGCGGGGAAGAGGAAGTGTCGAAAGGACCTTTTCTCCAATTCAGATGTTTTCCACAGAGTCGACGCACAGGCCGTCAGGGCGGGAGCAGAGGTGGGGGGAGAAGTTAAAGGACCATACCACCCATTTTGCATGTTTGATCCTAATATATTCAATTTTCAAACATGTTACATTACTGACAATCATTTCCCAAAGGATAAAACCGTATTTCAGCTTTCCTGATATTTTGCAAAATCTCTTAATCTTTCAAACTCAAATATTCAAGTGATACACCCACCTTAAAATTCCATGTTTCTCCTGCTAATAGTTACACAGCCTTATGAAGTCACGGTCCTTTAAATTTTTCCATAAACGCAGGTCTTCTTTTGAGACTATATTCCCCGGTGGAGGCATACATTCACTCCACGCTTTTTATTGAGCTTAAACACTAAAATGACATAACTTCTAAAAAACACCCTGAATACACGTCTTGTTGGTGATGATGGATTACCTATCCCAAGAACGTTTCAAGTATCAACAAGTTGATTTTAATAGCAGAATGAACTGAAACCAATGGAGGTCTGGAAGGTAGGAAAAACATTTTTAATTCACCGTTCCAGTAGTATGCTTTGGGAAATGATTGTCAGTAACGTTACATGTATGAAAATTGAATATATTAGGCTCAAACATGCAAAATGGCCGGTATGGTCCTTTAAGTATTAATACCTAACAGAAAATTATTTTATTGTGTTTGGGATTTTTTCAAATATCATTCTCCTGTCTTCCAGGCAGCCATTCATACATTTCCATACAACATGAACAATGAAGAAACCCTTTAAAACCATGCTGGAACAAAAATTAAATCTGACTTGAAATTTTCTGTGATGGATTAAAAAACAACTCAAGCAACCTTCAAAGCAATTTCCATATTGTTTGGGATTTGCTGGAAACCAATGGCTGCCTGGAACGACATGAAGCAATCAGAAACTCTGCAGCATGCATTCAAAAATAATCAGCAGCCATGCAAATCACACGTGATTTGTAGTTCAGGAGGTAAATCCTGCAGAAATGCTTCTTTAAATGGTGGCATTCGCTTTTCAGTGTGCTGCTCATTGGAAGTCCAGCGGCCTGTCCAAAATGGTGAAGTTGTGGTCTTCATTTTTGCACGCTTGAGAGTCCACAAGACCGTAGGCTGTCCCATGTGTTACTGTGATGGTCAAAATGGTGCTTACGAATGCCCCAAATACACCCTTGATGTGGTTTGAGCAAAGCCAGCTCCAGGGTAGACTCCATGATGTTCTACAACCCATGATTCTTTGCCTAATTAGCTGCTAATGATCAGGGAAATGCAGCCGATGGAAAAGAAAAGAATATGTGCAGATAAACGTGAATGGGGTTAGATTTACATGCACAAAATAGCGGGCAACATTTTTATTTTGCCCAAATTCCTGCCGTTTTTTATCCATGCACCTTCACGCACCTGAAATCTAGCGGCCTATGGCACAGAATTCGATTAAATCATCAAAGATGGAGGAAGACTTCAAGAGTTTGGTCGATATTTAGGACAGAATCAGAGAAAAACAGTGATGCTCCACCTGATGAGCTACACAGAATTACCACTTTACTGTTGCTAAATTCTTCCTAACACACTGTGTGTCTGTGTTTGCTGTTTGGAGGTATCAGAACGTCCAAAAAAGTTGTTCTCTTTAGATTTTTAGATGGTAAATCATAGCTAAATTCACTGAAAATAACAAAAATTAAGTTAGGCTTCAGAAGGTTAATGCTTCATCCATCCACGGAAATAAGCGAGTACATCTGGACTGAGAAAGGTTGTTCAGGTATGAGGACACTGCAGCAGATTAGCAGAATAAAACAGACGCTGAATAAGAGCATTCACAGCACCGAAAAGAAAGCCAGAGCAGAGAAGGAATGAAAACATCGACTCATCCAAACCATAACAAGCAGCCGTAGCCAGCGCTCACGTCCTTGAGCGCCGAGGCTAATCTGGTTTGTTCAATATGCAGGACGACAATGAAAGATGCTGGAAAAAGGTTGATGCTTTCAGAAAAGAAAAGCTGAAACATCCACGCTAGAAATGATGATGTAAAGTGGAAATTTAAAAACAGCATGAAAAACGAGAAAATCTATACGCTGGTTTATGCTAAAGGCTCTGGTTAACCGTGCCGATTCTAAAATAATTTTTGTGATTCTGTTTTTTATTGCATTTGGTTTTCATTTGCCACCTAAAAAGTGGCTCTGTGAAAAAAACACTTCAGTTTCATTTCATTAAAGCTTGTAAACACCAAGCAAGATATCAAAATGATGGAATGCTGATTTGAAGGCCGTTTCTGTTGTTTGCAGAGTGAGTTTGAAGGACGCCGTCAAGAATGGATCACGGGGAAACCAAGTTTGGAAGAATTTACCAGAAACAAATGAAGTTTTCATGAAAGTCTTTAGTAAACTTAAAAAAAAAATCACATTTTCCAAACTTGATCAAACAAAATTTTCTTTTTTTTTTTTTTTTTTTTTTTTTTTTTTTTTTTTNTAAATAATAATAATAATAATAATAATAATAATAATAATAATAATAATAATATGTATATTAGAGATTGTTTAAATGTTTTTCTCTATTTTTTTTCTGAAAAATTGTCAGTTTTCCCAGAAATGTATAAATTTTCATGAGCAAATCTTCATCATTCTGTATAGTAAACGATTTTTTTTAACACACTGAACCTTTTTAAAGGACCATATCACCCATTTTGCATGTTTGAGCCTAATATATTCAATTTTCATGAACATAACCTGACTGACAATCATTTCCCAAAGCATATATGGAATGGTGAATTAAAAATGTTTTTCCTACCTTCCAGGCCTCCACTGGTTTCAGTTCATTCTGCTGTTAAAATCAACTTGTTGATACTTGAAACATTCTTGGGATAGGTAATCCATCATCACCAACAAGACATGTATTCAGGGTGTTTTAGAAGTTATGTAATTTTAGTGTTTAAGCTCAATAAAAAGCGTGGAGTGAATGTATGCCTCCACCGGGGAATATAGTCCCAAAAGAAGACCTGCATTTATGGAAAAATTTAAAGGACTGTGACTTCATAAGGCTGTGTAACTATTAGCAGGAGAAACATGGATTTTTAAGGTGGGTGTATCACTTGAATATTTGATTTTGAAAGATTAAGAGATTTTGCAAAATATCAGGAAAGCTGAAATACAGTTTTATCCTTTGGGAAATGATTGTCAGTAACGTAACATGTATGAAAATTGAATATATTAGACTCAAACATGCAAAATGGGTGGTATGGTCCTTTAAGGCAGCAAATGAATGACTTCCAAACATGCCTTTAGAACTCCAGTTGGTAAGCTTTTGATCTTAAGATCTGAAAACTTTGAGCTAAAGTTTTAACAAATATAAATTCTACAATGATATTGGTTATTTTCTGCCAATGAAACACATAAATTAATCTGCTGAGAATATTAGTTTTCGAAGCGGGATCTTATTGTCTTACTTTATATATCTGTGTGTGTGTGTGTGTGTGTGTTTTGCAGCTGAAGGAGAAGCGTGTGTTTGAGGTGAAGGCGATAGTGCAGAGCATCACGCAGGGAGCCAGAAATGAGCTGGAGAGACTTCGTGCCATCTGGGTCTGGCTGTGCCACAACATCGGTTAGTGTTTCACTGAAGTTCATTTTATAGCGCGCTATAAAAAAATAAATAAAATTACCCTGCACCCTGCCAGCACATTCATAACGCCGGGTCACATTAATAGGTTTGTTTCCAACAGAGATATCCATCATTTCAGAAATACATCAACGTCTAGACATCCTGTGCCAAAATGAGCGATAGAACAGAGTAAAATTAACAGTTGGTGGGTCGTTAGGCTTTCCAAACTAGAAATTAAATGATGAATTAAAGCTGTATTTTTAAGTAGCATTTTAGCATTACGTGTAAACATCAATTAATTAATCAACGAGAATAACTGTGTTACTCTTAATTTCATATACATTATTTACACTAAGTGAATCTTATGGATTCTAGGTTTTCTAATCATCCCTGTTTAAAGGAGGAGTCCACCAATTTTACCTTTTTCATTCACTTTATGGGGAGCACTATTTGGCAAGGGAAAACTGTTTGGCTGTAGAGGGCGCTGAGAGGGAAACTGACAACTATGACATCACAAGGGTTATTTTCTGTTGATTATTGCTGAAGACGATGTGGTTATAGCTCCCCCTCCCNCCCCGAAACTTGTATCTTTAGCACCCCACAAAAGCCCGTCTAAGTTTGTGTGTACTTCCTGGACCTGGCTCCCTATGACCAATAAAGTTAATTTGAACAGTAAAACCAGTGGACTCCTCCTTTAAAGGACCAAACCACCCATTTTGTATGCTTGAGGCTAAGACATTCAGTTTTCATACACGTAACATTATTGATAATCATTTCCCAAAGCATAATACTGCAACGGTGAATTAAAAATGTT
>VXCM01002776.1:0-12766 GCA_014773175.1 Lucifuga dentata
TTTTTTTTTTTTTTTAATACTGGTTTGGATAAAGTGATAAAGTGTATGTTTGTGTGCTGTTGTGTGTGTGTGTGTGTGTAGAAGCAGCCAGACTGAAGCACAGCAGAAACAGCTGGTCTTTCTACACTCCTGATGATTTTGCCCCATGAAGTGTTCATGTGCAGAATATTCACAATACGCTGGGCTACAGTATGAGCCTGAGTGCTGAAGCATCAGCTGGAGGCAGCGTTGACCTTTATCAGGCAACCATCAACCTTCATCATTAGCTAAGTTCAAGTGTCCACTGCATTTTTTTTTTTTTTTTTTTTTTACATAAGTGACCATAAATAAATAGCTGCATGTCTAACATAACTAGCTGAACCAGCCCAAAGTCCAAAATGTGCAAAGCTGGCTCCAACCAGAGACAGTTTAGCAGTTAGTAACAGCAGGCCTTATTCAAAGTTGGTGAAACCAGCTTTGTTAAAGGATCATACCATTGATTTTGCATGTTTGAGCCCAATAAATACAATGCACATACACATTACGTTGCGAGTGTACATTTCTGAGTAACACGGGATAATAATTTAAATTTTAAAAAATACGTAATATATTTATTTTGTTGACACATGGGGCTCTCTAAAGGTAAGAAGGTTCACCTGATGGACAAGCTGCCCCGAGTTCATTAGACTGAGCAAAGAGAGAGAGAACAAGAGACAGTAGAGATCAGCTATATGTGTATTTGTGTGTAATAATGTAGTGTGTTGTGCTTTTTTGTGGCATCTACTGGATTTTTTGTTCATCAGCATTATGCTAACTGGGTCCACAGCAGTTAAAGCATGGGAAATAGGCTAATAGTACTTCTGTTTCATTGTGATAAGGTTGATGTGTGTGTGTTCTGGGTCTGTATGTGGAGTCTGATGTGTGTGGCACAACTTAGAGGTTAGAAGATGAGGTGCATTTCCTGACCCACAAATTATGGAAAATGAAACTGAACACACCTGTCACTGATTGAAGTTGGTGTTATGCCTTTTACCTGAGACTATTTAGTGTTCAATATGTGACTGTGGTAAAGCGAACCTGATGAAGCTTGTGGCGAAACGTGTTGTTCACACTGTTTGCACTTAAGTTGGAATAAAAAAATGAGAAGCTGAAGAAGAAATGAGGCCTCCTGGTGTGCAGTGATTACCTTTTATAATTGACCATTATGCAACAAATAGGTTAATTGAGGTTCATATCCTGCATGATGTTTCCGTCTATTTAAGGAGGGGATTCCAATTTTCATTCCAAACTTATTCACGTAACCAGACCATAAAGAGCCTTGTCCTTTAAATTTCCAGAATAGATCTCTGTCTAGGCTTTAGTTGACACAAATAAAATCTATTGCCACGCAGACGTTAACACTGTAGTTTGCTTATGAGTCTTGATTTCTTTTTCCTCACTGAGCAATTATCTCTGAGAGATAACAGACTTCCCAAAGTACACTTAATGAAACAGTGCACATGGTGCTTATATCGCTATCATTCAAAATCTTTTTTTTAATGTGAAATTCACTTTATAATTCAGAAACAATAAGGCTGAGAGAAATGTTTGCAAAGTCACAACAGACTAATCAATCCTGTGCAATCCTTAGAAAGACCCTGTGATTTAACATGTATCCATGATGGTGTATTATCTAATGTACTGATCTCATATCTCTCTGCTCGCCAGATTCATGCATCCGTCTGTCTTCTACAGGAAGACATTAAGAGCAGGATGTCCATTGACTGGAGTTGAGACACTCATCTTTCAGTGTGGCATCACCATAGAAAATGAGACGAGGAAATATACTGCAGACATCATGCTATCTTTCCACTGATAAGAGAGGGTGAAGGCATATATAATGATCATAAAGAGGCTTTATGGTCATTATATATGCTTTTATCACAAATATAGACATAGTGAGAAAATGTCTTTTTGAGTAATAAAAAGCAAAATGCAGCATTGTTTCATGCTTATTTAATAAAAAAAAACAAAAACACAATGTATAAACTTGGACAAGCAAATACACTTTTTTCACCTCTGCTTTCAGGTTAAAGGACCACACCACCCATTTTGCATGTTTGAGCCTAATATATTCAATTTCCATACATGTTACGTTACTAACAATCATTTCCCAAGGGATAAAACCCTATTTCAACTTTCCTGATATTTTGCAAAATCTTTTAATCTTTCAAAATCAAATATTCAAGAGATACATCCATCTTAAAAATCGATGTTTCACCTGCTAAAATTTTTTGATAAACACAGGTCTTCTTTTGGGACTATATTTCCCAGTGGAGACATACATTGATCTGCATTTTTTTATTAAACGCTAAAGTTACAAAACTTTGAAAAAACCTGAATACAGGTCTTATTCGTGATGACCTATCCCAAGAGCGTTTCAAATATCAACAAGTTGATTTTAATAGCGTACCAGAAGGAACTGAAACCAATGGTCTGGAAGGTAGGAAAAACATTTTTAATTCACTGTTCCAGTTGTATGCTTGTATGAAAATTGAATATATGAGGCTCAAACATGCAAAATGTGTGGTATGGTCCTTTAAATATTTGGGTAAAAAAAACAAAACAACAAGAAACACATTTTATTGTAATTTTTCCGACAGATATTAACTTTTTGTTTCGATATGAAGAAAATGTTAATAATACGCAGAGTAATTATGATACGCTGGAAGTCACTCCACCCACCATGCTGCACAGGCGTGTTTATCTGAAAGTGAAAGATGAATAAGGAGGAATATTTTTAGTCTGATCTGATCATATGCTGTAGTTTATTCCAGAATGAATTCATTCCTGATCAGCCTGGCAGCAGCGGATTCGGATGCGTTTATCAGCTGTTTGAGGCGTAAAGTTCCGATTTCCTGTAAACAGGAGCTGAGATGACAAAACGAAACCGAAACAGAGAAAAAAAGAAGAAAAAGCCTGATCCTAGACAAGTTCACAAGAAAAAAACGGTATTTCTTAGTCAAGTCAATCAAAATCTGAAAATGGTTAAAATGCGTTGTAACTTTCCTAGTTTGATGGACTGTTGGCGCAAACTGTTTTCTATTTTGCGGCGTTCGGTCTTTTTCGCTGTAATCGTATTTGGAGGATTTTCAGCTTTAACCTTTAAAAAGCCAAAGGATCGCGGAGATTCCTCAGATCCTGAAGCGAGCGACAAGGATCAAAACTCAGGGGAAAATGTTCCAGAGGAGTCCGGCGAGCCTTTCTCTGTGGTTTGCCACGGGGCCCCCGCTGAGGCAGGAAGGGGGACCGCCGAGTCCAGCAGAGAGCCCGCAGCGGAGCCCGGCGGGCGGCCGAGCGGAGAGGAAGAGGAGGAGGAGGAGGAGGATGAAGATGAGGAGTTTGACAGCAGAGAATATCGAGTTGCAGAAACAGATGAGTTGTACTGCGAGTATGACTCCACGTGGGAGACCGAAAAGACAAACTCTGAGACCATGCGGGACCGTGAGAGACCAAGAATGTCCAACTATGTGAGTAAATGCAAAGATTATGCTTTCATTTTCCGTAACATTCCCTATTGTCTTCTGGTGCCTCTGAGTAGAATTTGTAATAATCTCATTCTAATTCATTCATTCATTATTGTTGCCTCCTAATTAAAGGACCATACCAGTGACTTTGCAAGTTTGAGACCAAAAAAAAAAACAAAAAAATACTACCTGTATACACGTTTTGTGACTGCCAACCTGTCATTTTCCAAAGCATAAACTCATATTTTAGGTTATGTTTCACAAGTCAAAGTATCGCAGTGAAAGTGTGTGGGTGTGCTGCTTATTAGTCTAAGATCCAGACTGTGCAGGTTTTCAGTCCAAAATCTTTGCCTTTACCCAAATAAATAAATAAAAATTAAACCTTTGATTGCTGAATTCACTGATTATCATCACACTCTCATATTGTGTTGATTGTTGAAATCAGCCATGACCTTTCAGACCTCCATGATGACCACGGTCTGGGTCCTAGACCCAAGAATTTGGCGACAGCAGACCCAGACTACATATTAACATTGGAATATGAATTGATCTAAAATCATTTTCTTTGTGCCAGCAGAAATTTAACAGATTCAGAAATGCAGCCAAAGACATGCAGAACTACAGACGCAACTACCCTGTAAGTGACTGCCAACCTCTCTCTCTCTCTCTCTCTCTCTCACACACACACACACACACACACACATNCCTCTCTCTCTCTCTCTCTCTCTCTCACACACACACACACACACACACACATGCACACAATGTTACGTTTAAGCATAATCTACATGCACTCATTAATCTTTATGTATTTTCCCTCAGGAAAAGTCGTGGATCATCAGACAGCGGATGCAGCAAGTAAGTACATCTGTGCATTCTGCTGCTCGAGTTAAAAATTCTGTGTCGTTAAATTAATTGCCTCTGTTCTTTTGAGCAGGACGACAAACCTAATTTGAGTTTCTACCTTGGATTGAGGCCCTCTTCTCCTGACGGTAGGCCCACACGAGCACAGCTACGAGGACTGGAAATAAATCTGTGATCTTTTGTAAATGTGTACAGTTGGTGAGCCTCCGCAGCCTGTTGATGTACATCAACAGGCCAGAAGTTTGAGGCCACACCCAGATTTAAAAAAAAAAAAAATCAACACGCTGTTTGTTTTACAATTTATTGCACAGGAAATGGCTAAAATACATAAAATAAATGTAATTAATTAGTTTTCAAGAAGAATTTGTTAACATAAAGGCACTTTGAAGTCATTTCAGGCTCAAACTTTGGTTTCTCAAGGTAACCCCCTCTGGCCTTAATAACTGCCGCACAAATTCTTGGCATAGACTGCAGTCATTTTTTGGAAGTTGGTTCCTGCCAATGATTTCCAAGCACTTTTCAAGCACTCCAACAGTACTTTTTCATTGCCTGGGCGTTTGCTCTGAACTTTCCTATCAAGCTCATCCCATGCCGGCTCGATGTGAGAAAGATCTGGAGACTGGTTTGGCCAAGTCATAATTCTCAAAACCTTTTCTTCTCTTTTGAATGGATGTAATTTTGGCATAATTTTGATGAATGTTTTGGATCGTTTTCCTGTTGAAGAATGAAATTTTGACCAATAATTGGTAAACTGGATGGAATCTCATGTCTTTGAAGAATGGAATGGTAATTCTCTTTCTTCATAATTCCTTTAACTTGGACCAAAGTCTCCAGATCTCTCTCCCCCAACCCCCCATGTTTTACATGCAGAACAATAGCATGAGCAGACTGTGTAGCACATTAATCAAAAATGATGTGGGAGAAGGCAGACAGCAGCTATTGAATAGAATGTTAAAACACATCAGCAGGGAGTTGGAACACAACAGGAGTGCTGCACTAATACAGACTGATGCCTTCATGAAAAATCATTTCTGTAGCCAGAGTGGCTACAGAATGTGCTACTGCTGACTAATTCTGCTTGAAAACTACATTTATTTTACATATTTTTTTGTCATTTCCTTGCAAGAAATTGTAAAATAAACAGTGTATTGATTTTTTTTTTTTTTAAATCTGGGGATGGCCTCAAACTTCTGGCCTGTTGATGTACAACGGAGGAAACATGGTTTCACGTAGCAGAGTTCAGGCTACAGGAAGAAGTTAAGTTCATGTATGAACACGAGCAGAGATCTACAGTATTTTCCAATCATCGTAGCTCTCCTTGCAGCCATCACCACTTAAACTCCCTATTATGAAGTCTGTTGGCACAGGGAAAGGACCTGGATTAAAGTAGATTGTGTGGGTTTTTTTTTTAATTGTATGTCTGTTTTTCATCAGGTGTCTTCATCAAGGACTTTCACAATCACTGGTATGGGCAATATGACCAGCTGGAGTATGTGCACTCCTACATTCAGTGGTAAGACATTCTGTAATTATGGGAGTCGCACTAAATGTTGTTCACTTCCTGTACATTCAGTTTGTAATTAGATTTTTTTTTTTCTCCAAGGTTGTTCCCACTGCAAGAACCAGGACTAAATTACGAAGCCAGAGAACTGACTAAAGAAGAAATTGAGGTAATTTACAAGAAGATACTGAAGGTTAAAATTTCAGTTAAAGTGTGTCACGCATTCTGACAGAATTTCGATCATTTCTTCAGGACTTTCTTAAAAACAGCACAGCAAAGAAAAATCTGCTGGAGTCTTACAAGCTCATGTTGGACTTCTATGGTATCCAGCTGCTGGATGAGAAAACAGGAAAGGTGAACAGAGCACCCAACTGGAGAGAAAGATTCCTGAACCTCAACAGGTCAGTATTTCAGCGCCAAAATATCATTAAAGGACCATACTGGCGATTTGTGCATGTTTAAGCCCAATAAATACAACTTGCATACACACTGACATTTTTCAGAACATAAAACCGTGTTTACGTTTTCCTTATTTTGCCAAATCCCGTAATTTTTAAAAATCAAATATTCAGATGATACACCCACCTTAAAAGTCAACATTTCGCCTGCTAATACAAGAAGGGACGATCGTTTTTAATTTCTCAGTAAAAGCAATCTTCTCCTGGAACTATATTTCCTGGCGGAGACATACATTTTCTTCCATGCATGCTTGTTAGTACTGGTTAAATAAAATTACTTTGACAAAAAAACTTAATAGACAAAATGTTCGCTGTGATGGATTACTCATTTCAATTGCATTCCAAGTTTCTACAAGTTAATTTTAAAGGACCATACCGTCCATTTTGCATGTTTGAGCCTAATATGTTAAATTTTCATGTTACATTACTGACAATCATTTCCCGAGATAAAACCGTATTTCAGCTTTCCTGATATTTTGCAAAATCTCTTAATCTTTCAAAATCAAATATTCAAGCGATATGCCCACCTTAAAAATCGATGTTTCTCCTGCTAATAGTTATGCAGTCTTATGAAGTCGCGGTCGTTTAAATTTTTCCATAAATGCAGGTCTTCTTTTGGGATATATTCCCTGGTGATGGAAGCATACATTCACCCCACACATTTTATTGCACTTAAACACTAAAATTACGTAACTTCTAAAAAAACTGAATGTGTCTTGTTCACAATGATGGTGGATTACCTATCCCAAGAACGTTTCAAGTATCAACAAATTGATTTTAATAGCGTACCAGAATGAAACCAATGGAGGTCTGGAAGGTAGGAAAAACATTTTTAATTCACCGTTCCAGTAGTATGCTTTGGGAAATGATTGTCAGTAACATTACGTGTATGAAAATTGAATATATTAGGCTCAAAGATGCATGATCACTGGTAGGGTCCTTTAATAGTGTACTGGAATGAACTGAAACCAATGGCAGGCTGGAAAGTAGAAAAACTATATAACATTTACTGCTCCAGTCATGTATTTTGGGAAATTTGAGTAGCATCACATGTATGCAGGTTGTAATCCTGGGGTCAAACATGCAAGATCGTAGGTATTGTTATTTAAAAGAAAACACTCAGTAATCCTTTATGGGCTTTTTTTTTTTTTTTTTTTTTTTTGTATTGTTTGTCATTGACAGACACACTCATAACAACCTGCGTATCACCCGCATCCTGAAGTGCCTGGGAACTCTGGGGTTCGCTCACTACCAAGCACCTTTGGTCCACTTCTTCCTGAAGGAGACTCTCGTCCATAAACAACTTGAAAACGTCAAGGACAGCGTGCTCAGCTACTTCATGTTTGGTGTCCTTGATAAGACAAAACGCAGAGATCTGATCAGGTTTGCCTATTTGAACTATGACCGTAAAGAAGAATTTGTGTGGTGTCCAAAGCAAATACAGAGGATATGGTCACGCCAAGCACGAGACCAAAGTGTATTGTGAGGATGATACTTATGAGGTGGAATCTGAGTCCGAGTCTCTATGATTAAGTTGAATTTAGAAGCCGACTCCATTACTCTGTACATGATGATACATTATCATTTATTTAGACCAAAACGCACTTCTATTCATTTATTAAAGGTATAATTTGTGACCCAAATATGAATAAATAGGTAGCCCTTCCAAAGGAAATTAAAACTTGGGATTAGAAAACAGCTATTATTCTCAAATTAACATGATTTCAATACAAACACATGAAAACATCTAAGTTGCTAAAGGACCTTAACAGTGGTTTTGCGTGTTTGACCCCAGTAAATATGACCTGTATACCTGTTAAGTTAAACCATTTTCCAAAACATAAAACATGTTTTTAGTTTTCCTGTTATTTTGCAAATCCCCATATCTTTCAAAATCAAATATTCAATGATACACCCACCTTAAAAGTCAATGTTTTTCTTGCTAACATGTATGTCCAAATGTAGAAGGCACGGCCTTAATTTCTCTGGTAAAAGTAGTCTTAACTTCTGGAACAAATTCTGAAATGATGCCACGCTTTTAACTGCATTAAGACGCTAACATTAATTAACTTTGACAAAAATAGTAAATATTGGGTGGTTTGCTGGTTACTTAAGCACATTTTAAGTCTCTACAAGTTGATTCTTATAGTTTACTGGAATGAACTGAAAACCAATGGCAATCTGGAAGGTAGGATTCTAATATTTACTACTCCAGAAGTATGTTTTCAAAAATAGTTGGCAGTAATTTAATGCATATGCAGGTAGTATTTATTGGGCTCAAACATATAAAACCAACATTATGGTCCTTTAATATTTCCTGTTTAATGCAGTAATGCTTGTATTTTTAATGCCAATCAGTTAATATAAACCCTGATTTGACTTTAAGAAAAGCTTTAATTCAAGCATGTGAATTTGTCTAAAAAATGTACATGGTAAAAAAAAAGATTATGATTTTAAGAAAATGTGTCGCCTCTCACGACTCCTCAGACAATCCACTACTGAAGACAGTCTCCCAATCCAACAAGTCAAACCAGTAAAACTTCAAGCTAAAGCCAAAAGGAGATGAGAAGTGAAGCTGCCAAACACGTTCCAAAGCAAATCTGCCTCTTACGTCCATTTTGGAGTTATGTTGATAATGAAAGCAGCCACTGAGAACCGTTTGCCTTAGATTGGAGCAAATGATCACAAAGCGAAGATAACAAATGGTGATAAATAGCTCCTAACATGGGTTGTGAGGAAGAACGATGCAAAGGAAGATAATCAGAAACGTCCAGATGCTGCAGATGATTAACTCTGAAATTTCTACTATAGGTTAATGTTTTTTTTTTTTTTTTTNTTTTTTTTTTTTTTTTGTGACAATTAATGAAGCATTGTTATTTGCAGATGATTCTCTTTGTTAAATTCATGGTTAAAGGACCACACCACCCAGTTTGCATGTTTAAGCCTAATATATTCAATTTTCATACATGCAACATTATGGACAATTTTTAGCTTTCCTGATATTTTGCAAAACCTTTTAATCTTTCAAAATCAAATATTCAAGCGACCCACTTTAAAAATCAACATTTCACCTGCCAATAGTTATGCAAAATTATGAAGTCATGGTCGTTTAAACTCTTTGATAAACACAGGTCTTCTTTTGGGACTATATTCCCCAGTGGAGACATACATTACTCTGCGCTTTTTATTGCACTTAAATGCTAAAATTGCATAACTTCTAAAAATCCCTAAATACATATCTTGTTCAAAATGATGGATTACCTATCCCAAAAATATTTCCAGTATCAACAAGTTAATTTTAATAGGGTACCAGAATGAACTGAAACCAGTATTGGTCTGGAAGGTAGGAAAAAGAATTTTAATTCACCGTTCCAGTAGTGTGCTTTGGGAAATGATTGTTAGTAACATAACATGTATGAAAATTGAATATATTAGGCTCAAACCTACAAAATGACTAGTATGGTCCTTTAAGACTTCTCTTTTTTTAAAAAAAATGTTTACTTACTTTCAGACTTAAACTTAACAAATATGTACTACTTGGAATTTTGATTATGTTTATACTTAAGACATTTATGTCTTTATTCTTTCTGAGTTTCTATAATTTCTTTCAGGAATCATTTACCAGTGTGACTTTAATTTAACCTAAAATTATTATACACTTTCTCACTAAATTTGCGTAATAGTCCTACTTTGTCTATGCTTGTATAAAAGCTTGATGTTCCCTAAATGGGTAAATAAAATAAAATCAATAAAACTTACATTGAAAGTATGGCTCAGATTAATTTACATAAAACTGTAGTACAGATTAGATTATTACAGAAAAATAATCAAACTGTAGTTCTGTCATGTGGTTGCACTTGATGTTTCTTACTTGTCCCTGAAAATAAATGAGAAATCTTTCAATCAACGACTAACCGGGAGTGCAGAGACATAATAAACATTTACAACAAAAGGCATAATCACAAATGTAATCAAACAGATTTAATCGGTTGAATTGGAGCGGAAACAACATCAGGACATTTCGGTAACAGCCATCGATGGGGTATACTGTCGGTAGAGCCTCTGTTGAAAGCCGCTGAAACACATCCACACAGTTTGCGCTGTGCAATGGCTGCAAGTCTGAGCAGTGCTGCCGTAACCTTCACATTAACCACCTCAAGATATATGGCTTTAATTTTCTCTACTTAGAAAAGTATGATTAAAAACATCAGTATATACACAAATACATTTATATTTACATAATGCAAATGAAGTGTTAGTTACATAATTTTGACTTAAAAATTCACTTGATAGGAAAAAGTACTTGTGATAGGACTCGATAGCCTACTTAACGTATCTTGTAAACAAGCAATGGAGATGGCCTTCGGGTTTTTTCTTTTTTAAATGTGATAAAATGACTTTAATTGTTAAGTGAGAAAAATAATACAAGTAATGTTAAAGTTTTGTAGCAGAAACAAAATCACGTGGAAATTTACTGAAATACTGCTCATCTAAATTTACAGTGACAAACAGGTGAAGGATTTAGAGTCTCATAACGCTAAGTGTCCAGGAAACGGAGACTAGGACGTGTTTTTGTCTTTTTCTGTAGTTTTATCGCTCTCTTTCGGTGTATCGTGTTTACTCTCCCTTTTCTCTTCTCTCTTTTCTCTGCTCCTGCTCCTTTCACGACGATCCCTGTCCCTGTCCCTGTCTTTCTCCCTTTCCCTGTCTCTGTCCCTGCCGCGGTCTTTACCACGATCACGGTCTCGCTCTCTGCTTCTGGACCTGTCCCGTCTCCTGTCCCGCTCTCGGTCTCGGTCCCGGTCACGTTCACGATCACGCTCTCCGCCGCGATTTCTCCCTCTGTCGCGATCATGGTCCTTCCTGTCGGAATCTCTGTCCCTGCCTCTATCCCTGTCCTTGTCCCTGTCTCTGTCCCGGTCTCTCCTTTTGTCTGTGTCTTGGTCCCTGTGTCGTTCTCCTTCTGGCTCCCTGTGCCTCTCTCCCTCTCTGCCCTTGCTACGGTCTCTCTCTCGGCTACGCTCCTTGTCCCGTTCCCTTTCTCTGCCTCTGTCCAACTCGCGCTCTCGGCTCCAGCGCTTGCCTTGGCCCCTGTCCCATGATGCCCTGCTGGCATGTGGGATTTCTCGCTCTTTCTCCCTCCGGCGATCCTCGGGCATTTCCCTCCGGCGGTCCTCGGGCATCTCCCTCCTGCGGTCCTCGGACATCTCCCTTCGGCGGTCCTCGGACATCTCTCTCCGGCGGTCCTCGGGCATCTCCCTCCGGCGGTCCTCAGACATCTCCCTCCGGTGGTCCACAGACATATCCCTCCGGCGGTCCTCAGACATCTCCCTCTGTCTGTCTTCAGAAAGTTGTGAGGAAACAGGACCAGTTTCTCGGTGCCCTCCATCAAAGCGACTGAAGCGATCGCCACGAGGTTCTGAACCCTCTCGGGTGTTGTTGCTCCTCCTCCTCATATCAGGAGAATGGCGACGCCAGTTGTCTTCCCTGTGCAAGTCTGGACTGTGTCCTCCTATGCGAGCTGGAGGAACTATGGGGCCCTCTGAAGGAGTTGGCAGTAGTGGCCCACTGTGGCGAACAGGTCTCATCTCATCTGAATGCCTATCAAAACGATACCGCTCTGATCCTCCAAAATGCTGAGATGGAGGACCTCTATTCTCCTGAGGGGGACCACGATGCTCATCAAAAGATCCCTGATGGGGTGGTGAACAGTTCACTCTAGAGCCCCCATACTGGTTATGTGAACGGAAGTCTCCACTGAGAGGTGGGGCTCTTCTGTCCTCAAACTGGTTAGGTGGAGGTCCCCGGTATGCAGGACCTGGCGGGGGGCCCTGTTTGTCTTTATAAATGTGGAGAGGGTTTTGACTCTGATGTTGGTCCACATTTAGCTTGAGAGAGCTAGCAATGTCTTTATTGTACTGTTCAGGAGGGCCTCGAGGTTGGTCTCCCATTGGAGGTTGGGACCCACGGTCACCGTACTGAGATGGTGGGGGACCCCTGGGCCCTGGGAAGTGGGAAGGAGGAGGGAGTCTGTTATCAAAGTGACCAGGAGGTAGCCCTGTGAAAGGTGGAGGAGGAGGAGGACCTCTGGATCCTGGAAAATTAAATGGCGGTGGAGGACCTGCGAATCTTTGCGGAGGTAAGCTGTTCTGTCCTTCAAAACTGGGAGGTGGGGGGAGGCCTGGAAGGGGACCTTGCTGTCCAATGTGCTGAGGGCGAAGGGAGAGCTCAAACATTTGAGGTGGAGGGCCTCTCTGGCCCATCAGAGGGAATGGGGGTGGTGGTCCTCTGAGTGGCATGACATTCTGAGGTGGCGGTCCAGGAGGTGGCTGCTGCTGCTGCGAGCCGGCCCACTGGTTCTGATAGGGGGGGTACGTAGCAGGAGGCGGGCCATACTGTCGGCTGCTGTCACCTTGCATGGGGGGAGGACCACGTACAGGGGGAGGAACGTGGATGGG